>MU227413.1:169331-204151 GCA_018584345.1 Thuja plicata
ACATTTATCTTCTTACTGGAATGAATGCTATAAATTACAACTCTACTAAAACCTATGATTTCAACCTAAAACATCCATTATAACTATTCTTGCAGATGCTGCAGGAACACTCACAAGTTGCGATGCTTCAGGAAGAAATTGTAACTTCTATCTGAAATACTAGAAATGCTGGAAATGCTGAAAATGAAATCTATTCTATTCTAACCTATTCCACCTCCCAAGTGGGCCCCCTTGGTCAGTTTCTTTTAAACTATGAACGCAGAATATAAACCAAGAACTATTTCATTGCATTTCAAAAACTCATTACATAGAAATAATACATGGAACTTGAAATAGATTGTTGTATATCCATTTTCTTCCAAAAAATTCTATCTCTATTTTATTCTAGCTCCCCTAAAACTATCATTCCAATCCCTATATATAGAGGATCAAACATTTATTACAAAAATAGAAAACAAACTATCTTATTGAAAACATGTCGGAGAAGAAGATGGAAAAGCAATAGCCCACGATGTGGGTAGTAAAGCTCGGGTGACCAATTCAACGTAATGAAGTGTAGATGGAATATAGGCACACAACATCCCCGCATCCTGGAATAATGGCTCCATTGTAGTAGTTGTGTTTCCTGGTGCTGTAATGATCACTCTGCCATAGCTGGTCCTCAACAGTCCTCCTTGAATATTGTCGACCACTCTCCAGCCGCTTTCTCTCCTATCAAGTTAGTTATGATGCAGAAATATTCATGCAACAAGCTTAATCAAATTAAATATCCAGATATTAGAACATAGATTCTGATTGTTTTATGAAATACTACACTATATGTATAATATTAGCAAAATATGTCACAAACATCTACCCATGGTTTATCAGTTCTTTCTAGACTTTATCACAAGTTTTTGACTGGTTAGAATCTCAAATGTTTTGACAAAAACTAGAACAAAGTATTAAAATTATACAAAACAAAGGCAATAATTTAGCCTTATCATCTGCCCCTTTATTAATCAAATGCTTGTCCTCAAGCATTGCACCTTCTGGCAATTGACCTGTAGTCACCAACTTTACTTCTTCCCCTCCTCTGGCTCTTAAAGGAGTAGTAGAATCCCCTTGTTCTTTCCCAAACTTCCTTTCTATGATCTTCCTGCATCCTTTCAAGTCTGGTAGCATTGATATCATACAAGGGCCAAAGGAGCATGGGCGGCTGCATTGTGAGTGGACACCAGAGCTCCTGCCTGATTTGCCTACCTAGCGCTATGTACTTTGGTACCCAGTGTATAGCTGCTTCAAGGTTAATGGGGCTATGTGGTTCTGATATTTTAAATACCTCTGATAATCTACCCCATCTACTTCTGGCACCGGTTAAGGCTCTTTGGAAGACAAAGTAGGACATGCTCTCATATTCTGCATAAACATCTACTCTAAGTTTCAATTTTTTATCTCTAATCTCATTTTTAACATTCTTATATGTCGGTCTAAACCAATCCCTCAAGAATACTTTTGGTTGACTGCTTTCTACTCTTAATGGTGGGGGTTTTGTCTTTTCAAGATCTCTGTAATTCCCCAACTGCCTATCATAGTTGGCCTCATTGTGCATCCATGACATCAGAGCCCTTAGCTGTATATCCCTTATGTAAGGCAGGGGATTCCATTTAGTATCTATAGGGATGATGAAATTATGGACGTACAACTCACATAGTAGGGTTTGTTTCCAAGATGGAAGTGTTTGGTATAACCCATAGAATTCCTGGGCTGATTTGAACTCTGCATTTATACCCTTGAGGGTCATCATCAACTGGAATAGAAGGAATTGTTCTTTGAGATAGATAGTATAAAACCTAGGTGGAGGTCTACAAGTAATGACCTGGTCAGTTAGTTTAAGAGAATGGTCCATTGTATGTTTCTATTTTGCCAACTGATCTTTCAATTATGCAATTTCCTTTTCCTGTTCTGTTATTACTTTCTGCAATTTCTTTTTCTCTTCTCCATTTAGAGTGGTTGTCAGCACATGTTTATTATATAACTGAAAAAGAAGCATTTGCAGAGTAATCAAACCACTGCTTTCATCTTGATTATTCTTCTTCCTTTGTTCTTTCCATAATTTCTCTAAGAATTTTGTTAACCAAGTTCGCTTATAAGAAACTAAAGCATTTCTTGTGCAAGGCATCTAGTGAGTTGTAGGGGTTTCTTCTTCACACATTGGAACATCCTAATGCCTGACTCCTAGGTCATTCTGACATACATTTGGCTCATCTCCACACTCCTCTTACAGATTTTGAGGAATGTTAGCAATCTCAGACTAATTGGGAGAATCATCAGGAACAATATGGATAAGAGTTTCCTCCTCACATTGTTTGGGGGAAGAGGGCTGGCTTTTGGTGGGCACTTTAGGAATCTGCCCTCTCATCCTAGGGATTCTTCTTACAGGGATTTCCTCAACTTCTATGACCTTTTTCTTACTAACCCTTTTTTTTGTCTCTCCTGCAGCAGTAGTGGCTGGAGGAACTGACTTCATTCTCTTCTTTCTTGAGACTTGAGGGTTTTGTGGTTCAGCTGCAGGAACCAAAGTTTCTCCTACTATCTTCCATTTTCCTTTGGTTTGGGTGGCAGTAGGTATATTTCTCATGTGAGTGGTTAAAGGCACATTTTCTTGTAAATTTTCTGTTTCTACCCCTTGGTTATTTTGCTTGGCAACTGAATCAGGGGAGACTGCATTATCTTAGTTATCTTGCACATTAGGGGCAATTTGAGGCTGAAGGGTTTTATGATGGATGAACTCTGCCCATGTCATAGGGGAGGCATCCCTAAGAGATCTTTCTATGAGTAACTTAATTAGGGCATGGTGAGTAACAGAGTTGTCTTTCCCTTTCTAGGTTTCTTCGGCACTAATGCACAACATACTAAACAGAAAATTGGGTGCATTCATTGGGATCTTATGTTGTACATAACTAAGTAGCTTAAAATGATGTGCATGTAAATTAGAGAATCACCCTTCATAGGTGAAATACCTTATAATGTGCATAGCCAACTCCCAGTATGGTGGAGGAATGGACATCCTTTTGCATCCTTGCTTAGTAATTTCAAATGGAGGGTCCCCTGGTAGGGTGAATTGAGCCCTGGCTAACCTGGCATCATGGGCATTGGGATAATGTTCCCCTACTGCTGGCAAACCGGTCACTTCCACTATTCACTCCTCTATTGCAACAACTATCAACCCCCATACCGTCGCATGGCCCTCATCAAATGTGTTTGAAAATTCTGCTGCTGCTTCATCATCAAACTCTGTCAATTTTAAGAAATACCCCATTCATCCGCAGGCATTAAATCTTCTTACGGCCTCTACGTTAGCTAGTAAAATATTATGAACCACTGGTTCATGCCACTGCAATTGGTCCCCCATTTTACCGAATTGAACCTCTGCTCTGTTCTTGATAATTACCTTCTTTTCTTTTGAATTTCAGACTAATTCACGTAAACCCACAGACCCTCTTTCACATTCTTCTGGTATTCTTGATGTGAACAATAATAATGTACTTTTAATAGAATGAATGATAGATATTCATGCGAGTGAGAGTTATGTCATGGTTTTAATATTGGGTCACATCTAGTCTGACAGTTAGGGGTTTATTCGGAATAAAGGCATGACATTTGACACTTGTGTGATGTGGCAGCTGGATTTTAATTAAAACAATGCCAAAGTACAGATTTGGGGATCTTTTAATGAGTAAATAGAAATGACAATTTTTAGAAATTGGCACACTTCCCTACCCCCTACAAAATATGGACAAGTGTCCTCACTTGTCTGACTTGTAGAAGGTACAGAATTGGATTAAGGCGGCAATGATACATTTATTGTAGTATTCAATATAACCAACTAAATCTATGCATTGAAAATGGAAATAAATTTGAAAAGATCGTACCTTTTAATTGATCATCGCATGTGGCAGGAAAGATTGGTGAGAGTGGAATGATGGCATTGGCAGTCAGTATGCATCAGCACACTATCTCTTTATTGAAAGTATGGAAACATGATGACGTGGAAGGTGGGTGGATGAAAGATTAGGAAATGAAATCGGGTGAAAAAGAATAATATAGAAAGTGAATGGAAAATTTGAACTTTATGTAATCATAAAGTTATTATTATGGTCATGTGTCAAAGGAATTCTTATTGAAGTGCTACAGGAAGAAGGTTGACACCCTCTACTTCAGGAAGTGTTACCTATTGATCCGTTAAAACTAGCTGGTTGAACTGCTACAGGAAGTCTTCTTTCATCTGTGGCTGGTGGTACAACTTTAGTCTATGGCCATTGACGAGTAGCTTGAAGTGGATAGGGTTGATTGTTGTCAACTGGACTACTCCATTTTTAAATATATGGCTTATTAAATATGGACCCAACCATCATGTTTGTAGCTTGCCTGGTATCTCCTAGAATCTAGAATCATATAACAATGCCCAATCTCAAACTTTGAATTGCTTATTTTTGATATGGGAGTCAGGCCACTAGTTTCATTGCTTTTGGACAATTTCTGTGTGCTACAGGGCAGACTTGCGCATTTCATCCAAAGAGTTGAGATGTAGCAATCGCTCTTTCTGTGCTGCAGGAAGATCAATTTTTAACTCCAGCGTTGTTCTTAATATTTTGTGTTCAAACTCAATCGGTAGCATTGCTATTTTTCCATATAACAGTTCAAATGGAGTGAAACCTGTGGTGGTCTTCCATGTTTTTCTATATGCCCAGACAGCTTCTAATAGTTTGCTGCTCTAGTCTCGATGATGCAAATGAACTGTCTTTGTTAAAATTGCTTCTATTTCCCAATTTGTAACTTTTGCTTGTCCATTGGCTTGAGGGTGATAGGGGCTTGAATTCCGATGTTTGATATTATATTCCTTCATGAGCTCTATTATCAGATTGGATGTGAATTGTTTACCCTGATCAGTAACAATTTCTCTTGGCATGCCATAACTAGTAAATATTTATTCATATAGGAATTCAGCAACTTTATGATCTCTTGCATGCTTCATTGCTCTGAATTCGACCCATTTTGTCAGGTAATCTGTGCATACCAGAATGTATGACTTCCCATTGGATGGAGGATCTATTGGACCAATAAAGTCCATGCCCCATTTATCAAATGGTGTTACCACCACTTGTGGGTTTAAGGGAATTTCATTTGATCTTGTTGGTCGGCCCATTCTATGGCATTTATCACACTTTCTTGTATAACTTGCTACATCTTTGTGAAGTGTAGGCCAATAGTAGTCAATTTTTAAAATCTTATATGCTATTCATTTGGCTACAAAGTGCCCTCCACATGGTTCATTGTTACATGCATGAAGAATGTCATATGTCTCATCTTCTCTCACACATCTTCTTATGACTTGGTCAGGTCCAGTGTAAAATAATATGCTATCAATCCAAAAGAAATGGAAGCTTTTCTCCACAAGCAACTTCTTTTCCTTATAAGAGAAATGTGTTGGCATTTTATTAGCTGCTAAGTAGTTAGCTATATCTGCATACCATGGATTCTGGACATCAATATGAAACAAATGTTCATCTGGAAATGCATCATCTATCAAAGTGGTATCTTCCTCAGCACGATGAAGTCTGGATAGATTATCTGGAACCACATTTTTTTCCCTAGCTTGTCAATGATTTTTATATTAAATTATTGCAAAAGAAGGAGCCATCTTGATAACCTGCCTGTTATGGCAGGTTTGTTCATGAGATACTTAATTGTTGCATGGTCAGTATGAACATAGATAGGATAACCAGTCACATAATGGAAAAATTTGTTTAGAGCATAAACTACTGCTAAAATTCTTTCTCAATCACTATATAGTTTAACTCTGGTCCATGTATACTCTTACTGATATAATAGATTGCATTTTCAAGGTTTTTAGTCTTTTGTCCTAAGACAACACCTACAACCTAGTCAAAAGCTTCTGTATGTATGTGAAATGGCAATGTCGAGTCAGGACCCCTAAGTACTGGTGCAGTTGTCAAAAGTGACTTGAGCTGCAGGAAGGACTCATCACATTCTTTTGTCCAAGAAAATTCAACTTCTTTGGTAAGTAAGTTATATAGAGGACTAGCTATTTGAATAAAGTTTTGGATAAACCTCCTATAATAGCCAGCGTGACCTAGGAAAGATCTGACTTCTTTTTTCTTAGTAGGAATAGGGAGTGTGAGAATTACCTCTATCTTCACAGGGTCTACCTGGATTCCAGCTTTAGAGATAAAATGTCCCAACACCACTCCTTCCTGTATCATCAGAAAGCAATTTTCACTATTGAGAGATAGGCAATGTTCCTCACATCTGATTAGTACTTTCTCCAAGTTCTTTAGTGCTTCCTCAAATGTGACACCGAATGTAGTGAAGTCATCCATGTAGATTTCCATGCAATCATGAGATATATCAACAAAGATGTTGATCATAGCTCTCTAAAAGGTAGTAGGGGCATTGCATAATCCAAATGGTAACACTGAATAGGCATATGTGCCCCAAGGACATGTGAACATGGTCTTTTCTTGATCTTTGGGGGCAATGCTTATCTGATTGTAACCACTGTATCCATCTAGAAAGGAGAAATATTTCTTTCTAGCCAAATTATCCAAGACTCGGTCAATAAAAGGCAAAGGGAAGTGGTCCTTCTTTGTAGCATTATTTAATTCTTTGTAATCCACACATATCTGCCAATTACCTCCTTTCTTAGGTACAATTACCAATGGGGTTACCCACTTGCTATCAGACATAGGGTAGATGAATCTAGCATCCAACAACTTTTACAACTCTATTTTAACTATTTCTCTCAGTGCTAGATTTATCCTCCTCTGTGGTTGACAAAGTGGAAAACTTCCATCATTGATGTAGATTCTGTGGGTGCAGAGTTTTGGGTTTAGTCCCTCCATATCTCCATAATCCCATGCAAAGGATTTTTCATGCTGACTGAGGAGCTTTATTAACAATGCCAACTGTGATTGGGACAGCTTGTTGTTTACATGGAGGCTTCGTCCAGAGGATAGTTCTACTGTTGTTGTTAGCTCTTCCATTAACACTTTAGGCACTAGACTTCTAACTATTTCATTTTCCAGTAATTGATTAATCTTTTCAGGGTTTGCTGGAGGCATACAATCATCATAGGTACATAGCTATAAGACAAAACTTTCTGAAACATCTTTAGCCACAACACATTCATTGGTTAGAATGCTCTATATCACATCATCTTCCTCTTGCATCTTTAGAAAAGATTACCTATGCAACATCATGACCTGGGCTACTGAATTAAGCTCCTCCTCCTCGTCTCCTAAGTCTGGCAAAATAGGTTCTCCCAAGTCTGGCTGGGGTTGGGCAAGAGGATATAGCGCTAGTTTCCTTATGGCTTGTCCATTTGAAATTGTCATACTCCCTGATTTTCAATTAATTTTGGCATCAGTGGTGGCTAACCAAGGTCTTTCCAAGATTATAGGATAGCCAGCAAAGTTTACTTTAGGTGATAGGATGAGAAAATCAGCAGGATACTCCCATGAATCTAAGGTTACTATCACATCTTCTATGAGGCCCTCTAGAGTAACAGTTGAACTATCAGCAAGTTGTAACACTGTGGCTATTGTTCTTAAGCCTTCTATGCTTAGCTTATGCATTGTATCTTTAGTCATAACATTTATTGCTGCGGCCAAATTAACTAGAGCATTTTTCATAGTCTGTCCATTTATTATCAGGTCGACTACTGGACTACCAGGATCTGAATACTTGGATATTACCACCTTTCCTAACATGATATCTTCTAATTGACCTACAACATGTATTGTCTGAGGATATTTCTTCTTCCACCCTGGCTTCTTAAGGCATGCTTCCTTAATAGCCTTTCCATAAACAGGTATATCTTTGATAGCTTGGAACAGTGGGATTTGAATATTCATATTTTTTAGCTGCTCAATAATATAGAATGTTTCTTCCTCTTGGGGTATAGGTTTTTCTTTGTTTAGCCTCTGTGGAAAGGGTGGATTTGAAGTGTGGATAGTAGTTCTATTGGGTATATCAGTAGGCCAGCTGGTATTTGACAATGTCACTTCTGGAAGTAGTGTTGTAGGAGTGTCTGCAACTTCCATAATTATAGGATATTCAAGTGTGGGAAGGGTAGTACCGGACCTCAAATGAATATCATCTATTTCTATTAAATAAGTAGGGCACTGCTGAGTGTCAGTAGTGTACGCTTGCTGCTACTGCTATTTGTTGTTTGGATTTGGCTGTGGTTGAGAAGGCAATTGGGTTGGCTTTGGATTAGCATTAGTTGTTGCAGGAGGTGGCATTATTGCATGTGGTTGCACTGGAGGTGGTAATTGTGGACTGCCAAAATTTTGGCTAGGCCACTGTGGAGGCCCCCTCCATTATTTATTTTGATGCCAATTTCCTTGTGGTGGTTGCCATTGATTCTATTTATTAGGCCACTGATTATTTTGCTGGTTTTTCCATTGGTTGTTTTGCTGATTAGGCCATTTGGTATTTTGTTGGTTTTGCCATTGGGTATTTTCTTGATTAGGCCATTTGGTATTTTTCTGGTTTTTCCATTGGGTATTTTGCTAGTTTTTCCACTGAGGTTGTGAGTACTGAGAAGTGTTATGATAATTTTGGTTTTGCCACTGATTATTGTTAAAATTTGAAAACTATAGAGGATCTTGTGGCATACCTTGTCATGAAGCCCATGGTCGACATTGAGCAACGAAGAACACTTAATCATTGTCTCCTTCTATCTTAATGTAGTCAGTTGGCAAATGTTGGTTTTCCAGGTTGGCTACCAGCTTACATCCATAGTCTTGCTTCTATTTGCGGCAGTGTGGACAGTACTCAGCCAATTGTGATTCAGCTTCTGCATGCTTCTTCTTTGTAGTCATTGTGTCAAGATGTGTAGCTACATAATTTATAATATCCTACTTGAAATCTACAAGCAAATTAGATATCTCCAGCTTTGAAATGCCTGAACCAATCCCTTTTGTGACTGTGGACTGGTATCCTCTGCCTTTCTTCACAGTTGACCTTGAGTATTTTTGACAGATTTTCTTGAGGTCATCCCAAGAGGATTGGGATATGTCTCCACTAGCCATCAAGTCTAATGCCTCTAGACAGTTGTCATTTACCCCTCTTAAGAAGACTAATTTTTGTGAATCCTCTACCAGTAGCTGCTGGGGATTCTTCTAAATTATGTACAAAAAATGTGAAACATAGTCCTCCAATGTTTCATCTTCCTTTTGAGACATCCTAAATATTTCATCTCCTTTTGGGTCACTGCCTTTGCAATAATCTTTATATTTCTATAGAAACAATGTCTGTATCTCATCCTAGGTACCTGCTACATTGGCTACTAAGCCCATGAACCATTGTAATGCAGACTCTTTCAGTGTTGCAGGAAACAACTTGAGCTTATGAGCATCAGTATTATAGTCGAAACTTTGACACAGTATGTCAAACTCAAACAAGAAAGTGTCAGGATCCTCAGTTATAAGTCCATAAAACTTTGAAAGAGTAGCTATGGGTATATTCTTGAGATTATCATTATTTATAAGGCTTGGGAGAGGAAATGGGAAAGTAGGATGTGCCATTACTCGAGGTATTTGATTGTGGGGTTGTTGCTGGAAAGGAGCATTGGCTACTGGATTATTAATGTTAGGTGGATTTGGGCCAAAATTATCTAGAAAGATGGCCAAGATTTTTGCAAGAGGTCGGAAGCCACTTACATCAAACGTTTCTACTCTGGAGGAAGATGCTGCAGGAAAGTCGGGGATTGCGTCCTCAAAGGGTAACTCAACTTCTTCAACTTCCTCGTTCAAATTAGTAGGCTCTGCTGGGAGAAATCTACCATATTCATCTCATTGCCTTTCTCTTTGATGCATGCAATTGAATTCTTCATGCTTGTGAAGAAATTTTTAGAGAGACAAATCTAAAAACCAATCTAGGAATGAAAAATGACTCAAAAATATTCCTAGCTTGACACCATCCCCGGCAATGGTGCCAAAAATGAACTGCCTCACAATAGGTGTATAATATTCATGCTCAAGGCCTTTCTTAGGAATGGTTCATTCAATCTAAGAACTAATTTTCCCATTATGAGGTGCATTTAACTTGTCAACCCAAGGACGTATACTTGAAATGGTCAGCACAATATGTGCACTAGGTTCCTTAAGAAGTCATTCTGCTTATACTGCAGGAAGGTAAAAATGCATAAAAGAAACCTACACTAGTGCTGCAGGAAAAGAATAAATTTATCTTCTTACTGGAATGAATGCTATAAATTGCAACTCTATTAAAACCTATGATTTCAACCTAAAACATCCATTATAACTATTCTTGTAGATGCTGCAGGAACACTCACAAGTTGTGATGTTGTAGGAAGAAATTGTAACTTCTATCTGAAATACTAGAAATGTTGGAAATGAAATCTATTCTATTCTAACCTATTCCACCTCCCAAGTGGGCCGCCTTGGTTAGTTTCTGCTAAACTATGAACACAGAATGTAGACCAAGAACTATTTCATTGCATTTCAAAAACTCATTACATAGAAACAATACGTGGAACTTGAAATAGATTGTTGTATATCAATTTTCTTCCAAAAACTTCTGTCTCTATTTTGTTCTAGCTCCCCTCAAACTATCAGTCCAATCCCTATATACAGAGGATCAAACATTTATTTCAAAAATAGAAATGAAACTATCTTGCTGAAAACATGCCAGGGAAGAAGATGGAAAAGCAACAGCCTGCGGCGTGGGTAGTAAAGCTCGGGTGACCAATTCAATGTAATGAAGTGCAAAGGGAATATAGGCACATGACATCCCTACATCTTGGAATAAAGGCTCCATTGTAGTAGCCATGTTTCTTGGTGCTGTAATGATCACTCCGTCGTAGTTGGTCCTCAACAGTCCTCCTTGAATGTTGTCGACCACTCTCCAGCCGCTTTCTCTCCTGTCAAGTTAGTTATGATGTGGAAATATTCATGCAACAAGCTTAATCAAATTAAATATCTAGATATTAGAACATAGATTCTAATGGTTTTATGGAATACTACACTATATGTATAATATTAGAAAAATATATCACAAACATCTACCCATGGTTTATCAGTTCTTTCTGGACTTTATCACAAGTTTTTGACTGGTTAGACTCTCAAATGTTTTAACAAAAACTAGAGCAGAGTATTAAAATTATACAAAAAAAAGGCAATAATTTAGTCTTATCAATCCTATTGATAGAAAGGATCTAAGAATGAATAGCAATATTTGACTAGGGCACTATTATTAGTGACAATCTAGATGAGCAGTTGACAGTAGTAAGGTATAATTCCAAGTTTTACATGAGCACTTACGTGGTGTATCTACTAGCTATACGGGAAGATTACCCTAGCGTCACCAAAAGGGGAAGTCTAAATGATCCAAATGCATGGCCCCACCTTGTATACCTGCAGCTGGTAAAAGGAGAAAACATGCCAGAGGATTCCCCTGAATACAGGATAGTCAATGATACATTCATATTCACAGTCATCCGATCTATTGAAGGTGACTTTGCTAAAAGAACATCAGAAAAAGATATTGTTAAGGTAAGGTCCATTGGGGCCTATTTTTTCCAGTTCAGGACATTCACATACATTAGGATAGCTAGGTCAACCTTGCAACAAAAGAAGCTGCCCAGGTACCCATCCGATTGGATAATCATATTGGAGATGGCTAGATAGCTCGCAGATGCATATGAACATATAAAACATAAAAAGAAGCATTGTTGGGACTTTCCTATTTCTTTGGGACCATACACGCTGCAAGATATGAAAGTTTTCAAATCTTTGGCTTTTGAATGGGATGATTGTCCCTTGTAGTTCTATAAAACAGTGCGAGCCTATTTTGATCCCATAGGTACTTACAGCCACATTATTGCAAAATTATACATACATGAGCCACATATGGAGGATCACTAGATAAAATTCATAGATGATCATGAGGTCAGGATCTGAGATTATTGCAGAATGAACCTCGCTCTAGAAAAAGAGGTACTAAAGGTTCCTGTTTCCTAAAAATTTTGGGAATGTGATTCAGATGAGGTCTTAGAGGACATTTACACAAAAGATAAGGTATATGACCGGCCAATCATGAATGCAGAGGTGGAAAAGGATGAAAATGATGGCATGGACTTCTGGGCGAGGCATGTGATAAAGACCACCATAACTTGGATCAAGAAGCCACATAAAATGAGTCTGATCCTAGTGAAAACATTGATGGTGCCCTCAAGGAAAGTAGAAAAATAGAGAGGGGAGAAGTCAACAGCTCCTAAGTACAAGAAAGCTCCCCTTAGAAGCCAAGAACTGTGTATGGTCATGAATGACTAGTTGAATATGGCTCTAATCCAAGGCCCAAGAAAACTAGAATGACAGTCCAGGTTGACCCACCAGCAGGGTCATCACAACCCCAATCAGGTGAAGGCACATCTGCCTCTAGCCAATCTCCCCCACCACTGAGAAGAAAATGTATAAGAGGAAGAAGAGTTCTGAATCTCTATGGTTGGAAATGGTACAAGAAGGGGCTGAGGAAGAAGAAGAAGATGAGCCCCTATTTTGAAGAATCAGATTGCAAAAAATGAGAAAAAAGGAAACCACCAGGAAACATAAAGAAGATCCCAAAGAAAAGGATAATCCTTTGGATGCCTTAGGATCGGATGAATTTATGCTTTCTAATTTTGAAGGACTTGAAGGATTTTTGGATCATGACCAAGATATAGACACTGGAGCTCCATCACTTACTCAGCCCTAGGTAATCCTCACTTAACCACCAGTCCAATTCACCAACCCTTTAGTGAATGTCCCTGCTACACAAGTGAGCTCTAGTTGCACTCAAGAGCCTAAGGTTCAGGATAGTGGGATAGCCCGAGTCACTCCTACAGATCATATAGCAGGGAAAATACCAATTTCCACTCCACCATCTCATGTCCCTACTCCACCATCTTCTCTACCACCTCCAATTCCTACTCCACCACCATTAACTCCAACCCCAACACCTACTCCTATGCCAAATCTGCCCTACTCTACCACCATTCTCCTATCTCCCACTCTAGCCATATCAACACCTACCTCACCAACATCAATCCCTTCAACATGTGCCACCTAGGAAACCAAAGGAGCAGTGAGTACTAAAGACACATCACCTTTCCAGACCACACTGGAGGCCATGACTGGTCTTAGGTCAAAGGTATCAATTGACACCTCCACTGAAGAGGCCTGGACAAAGAAGGGGGAAATGTGGTGATAGAACAAGGCGAGGTGGAGGGGGAGAAGGAAGAAGGGGAAATGGATGTGGATACCAAAGGGGGAAGAATGAAGGAAGGAGGGAGAAAACAAGAAAGAGGGCAAGAGAAGGAATCAGAGAAAGAAATAATGCCGGAAGTATAATGCCTAACTTCAATCCTCCAGGTTGCACCATATGAACCTGTAAGTACATCCGAAAAACCTACTTGGTTTACCAAGGAGATAAAACCTAGGAAGAGAACTTATACCAATGAATTGGATGGAGAGGATACAAGTATGACTATTGTGAGGCAAGCCTTCCACCAGGAAGAAATTAATGTACTTGCAAGGACCATGTCATATGTGACTCAAGACACTGGGGGTCATTGGAAAGCCTAGATAGCTATCCTGCCCCTGGCACTTCTTAAACAACAGGCTCGTTAGAAGGCTATACATTTAGGGAGGTGGATTTGGGTGAACCTACCCAAGAAGGGAGCAAGACACTAGCAGCTTTAGGGCTGAAGCATGCTCTAGGGTTCATGAACAAGGATGAAGAGACCATAAAATCCCTAACAAATCAAAATGAAGCTCTAAAGGGGTACATTCAAAAGATGGTGGGTCCTATTGACCCAAATTTTTTAGAGGCTTCATTACAAGCCATGCTTGATAAAAGGGCTACACCAGATTTGCCGACAGGTTTGACTCCCTCTTTCATCCAGGCAAGCGCAGATCAGAGAAATGACTTCAAACAATTTGGAGAGAAGGCAATTCCATCAGTATTTAGGTCGTACGGACCATATTAGTTAAAGTTAATTCACTCATTGACCTAGTGGAAGATGATGGGGGTATAGACTTAGAGGTAATTAAGTGGAAAGAAGCCCTCTAGGATTTGGAAATAATTCAAAAGAAACGCTTCTAAATTTTGGTAAAAGTCTATGAAGGTGAAGAATTGGACAAATTTAAGGCATGGGCTGAACAAATGACCAAAATAATTAAGGTCTACAAGAAAAACCAGACCCTTATAGATGACAAGCGAGAGGAGGTAATAAAATGGATCAAAGATATAGATACTTTCTTCACAGGGGTCGGCCTCAACGTCTATCGGGATGAGAACAAACAGGCTCTACATCCTTCCAAAGAGGTGGTCCAATAGTTCAAAGACATTCTGGCTGGAGTTAATACCAAGGAGGCCCTCCAGCAACTATTTTACCTAAAAGAGGAAATGCAAAGAATGTCATAACATGAAGAAGAGATCATGTTCTTTGCTTCTAAATTAACTATCTTCATAAATAAGCAAGAACATAGGGTCACCAAGATAAGAAGGAAAGAGATCAATTTTGAAGAAGTTGATGAGATAGTGCAGAGGCTCCAGGTAGCTCACCAATAGGTCTTTCCTGGATAAAGCTCCAAGGTCCAATTACCAGGTGGATGGGGCAAGATTTTCACACTTGGATAAATTTCTACTGAGGTGGAGTTTTTGGCCTTTCAGCCTTTCCGCCCCAAAAGCAAGGAGTAATTTTGGCCTTTCAACCTTTGAAGATTTCGGCCTTTCGGCCTCTTCAAATTTTTTTGGCCTTTCAGCCCACGACAAGTCTAAAGTTTTGGGACCTCTGAGTTTGAATATTTTGAGAAGCACTTGGGAAATTTTAAAGGCATTAAAGTTTCAGGGTAGAGGTCGGGGTCTGAAAATTGGGGGTTTCCACCGAGGTCACTTTTTCAAACACCAGTTAGACTTCAGATCATATTAATGGACAAATTGAGTTCATTCTGGAAAGACTAAAGGTTTCCTATCAGGTCCCACCACCAGAGATAGCCCCAAATGAAGAATCCAAGAAGAACCACAAGAATTGAGAAGAAGACTCCAAGTTCACAGAAGAAGCTTACCTCCTTTTCTCTCTCTCTTCTTTGGTGGGTTTTTCCCTCTTTGCATGAGCAAGGGGATTGAAAATGGGTTTAAGAATCCATGCAAGTTATATAGTATTAGTTAGTAGTAGTTTCCCTTTAGCAAAGTTCTAGTTTTAACCTTTGTTCTCTAGTTTAGACTCTCTGATGCCCTAACTCAAAAAATCAGAGTTGTAGATCAAAACCCTATATATTGTAATAAAAAAGCAATGTAAAAGGTTGAATTTTTAATACAATAAAGATCTACATTGGGTGCTTCATTCATGGTGTGTGAATTACTGATATCTATATGAATTTATTGAATGTATGCTTGCATTATTCTTTATTTTTAGAGAGCCCTTTGTGTTGTTGTGTTTTAAATTCGTGCTACCTTTAGTTGGAGTTTGCTGTTGTATATCTACCTTGCTGTAACGAATGTGTGGAGGATGCTATTTTTGGGCTTGAAAATAAATCTGTCTTGTGGGTGTGCACATCTTGGTGGCTCCGTGATTTGATAGATTTTGAATATCTCATACGAGTAAAACATATCTTTTCTTTAAACGCTTGCATTTGTGGAGTAGTGAATCATGACGTGGTTTGATTTATGCTTCATGGGTTGTTCCAAATTCCTCCAGCATTTAATTCCCAAGGAAGGGTTTACAATAGTTTATGTCCTTAGGATTTTACTTTTCTTTAAAATTCACTGCATTTCTTGTTACCCTCATCTCTTTAAATTCTGTCTTGAAATTTTGAAAATCGTTATCTCAAAAAATACAAAAATTGCATATTATTTACCATACCCATACTTGTTAAAATGGAAAATACCAAAAAGAAACTAACAATATTTTGCAGTTTGTTGTCTTGAATGTACCAGCAAAGGCCTCCTCATGAACAATCACATTTATCTTCAACTGAGTAACCAAGCAGGTTGTGACCCGACCCTGGAGAACCTTGGGAATAACTTGGTTATTCTTTCAAGAGAGGAAATTGAATCTTGAGATCCTAGCAAGTTGGCTTGTGTTAAAACAATGCTCAATAGAAGTGGCACTAGAAGGAGGGCCTCAAGACTCAAAAAATAGATAATATTGGATCTTTCTCTCTAGAGAGATTCAAGTGTGTGCTTAGATCATCTCCAAAAAGAGGTGAGTTTCTCAAACTCACTCACCAACGAAGGGCTCGCAGCGACAAGGGTAAAGCAAAAGGTGAATCTTCTCATCATCTTACTGTACCTCGGGATCCTCTTAGACAACAATCACTTTGCTGCCCCAACTATTACTATATCCATCAATCAAAATTAGAACTTTCCAAATCAACATTTACAATAACCTCATCTAATGGCCTTTTTTGCTAACGCAACAAGCTCACCTTTGAACTTTGTTGGGCAACTCCATGAGTTACCTAAAAATCTAGAGAAGTTTTGAACATGATTCATATATGGTGAATCTAGGACAGCAGAGGAACACATCCATGCCTTCAAAGAAATTTGCAACCGTAAAGAGATTGCCCACCAAGACGTCGTCTGTCATCTATTCCCATACACTTTGGGAGAGTTTGCATACAACTGGTACCTGAATTTGCCACGAGGGTCTATCTCAGTATGGAATGACTTTGAAACCAAATTCCTCAATCAGTTCAAATTATATGTTGATCCTGCTATGACACATCACCAGTTCCTAACCACAAGGAAAGCTCCTAAGGAGCCCATTACTATGTTTAATCATTGTTTCACAAAATGCATCAAAAGTTGGAAGCTCCTTACACTATACCAGATGAGGGTGTCATACAAGTTTACTTAAAGGCTTTAGATCCATTTACCTTGATCTTTCTAAGAAGGCTTCCCCTGGTGGATAGAGACACAATTGAAAATGCGTATAATGAAGCCATCACTTTCACTCAGCAAATGGACCCACAAGAAGGAAGCTATATAGCTACACCCATCATGAGTAATCTTTCTGTCCCACACGCATTTGCAGTGAACAATCAAGCCTTGGCTAGTCACCTACCTATGCTAACTCCCATACTGGCACAACCATGCACAACTGTGCCTCCATCTATTACTTATCTAGGCTACGAAACTCATAAGACAACATTCGTAGAATAGAGGGTTGTACCCCAAAATGAGTCGGACACTCTCATGGCTTCTGAGTTAGATTCTGTAAAGATAAATTTATCACAACTCACTAGCGAAGTTACCAGAATGAAGCTAAACCCACCTTAAAATCAGGGTGGATACCAAAAAATTTCTACTAGTCCAAATACATACCCTCAGAATCCAAACATGGGTTTTAATGCATATAGCAACAAAAACATATAGGAGAAACCATTTGGGAAGCAAAAGCCAAACCAGCCATGGAACACTAGACCAAATAATGGCAGCATCCCAGCAGATAATGCCAATACTTATGAGGCTTCAGAGGCCAATTTTTTTGGGGCTCCAATTAAACATCAAGACAATAATGGATATGTGAACAACTCCCAAGACCACTACACCCAGTATCCAGAGGGGCCCCCGATGCAATTCAATGCTATGGTGTTCGATTCCTATGAGTCTAGAAAGGAGGGAGGCCCTGAAGCCTATACGGGAGAAGATGAATTCATGTTCCCTTTTCAGAGAGAAAATGAGCCTGAATATTCCAAGGTGCACACCTTCCAAAATGATCAGCAAAACTCATATAACCTTTAGAGTAGAAAGGAACCCCTCACTGATGGCATACCTCTAGGAAAGCAACCAACTTCACCAGATCCTCAGGCTAGTAACAATCCCATACCTCCAAAGGGCCCAAATTCTCCCATACCTCCTATGACAAGTACATATGCTAGCTATTGAGGAACGACCTGGTCAAATGACAAGTACAGTGCAGTAGATGAACTCAAGAAAACTAAGGCAAACATCTCTATGTTTGAACTATTGTAGGGCTGCCCATCTCAAAAGGAAGCCATTTTAAGATCCTTGGATCATTCAAAACTTGGCCCATTAATCAACAACACTAGGGCACCCATGTCTAATGTCAAAAAATCTGAGGCATTCCCAGTAGTATTCATAGATAGGATGGAGGTCCCGCCATTCCTACTCAGCCTGCGGATGTTTAGAAAAAACCTACATAATTGCCCAATCGATTTAGGAGCCTCATGCAATGTTATGCCCCTATCAATTTGCCAAAATTTGGGGATGGTGCCCCAAGTAACGAACCAGGAGGTCATATAATTAGACAAAATAGAGGTCAAAGTAATTTGTGTGCTCAAAGATGTACACATTCAACTAGTCACGGATCCCCGGATACAAGAACGCATTGATGTACACATAGTGGATATCCGCAAGACCTATGGGATGTTGCTAAGTTGAGAATGGAATAAGTTCTTAAGAGGATGGCTCTCTACAGATTTTACCCAGCTCTGGCTACCTTGGAGAGGTTTGAACAATCAGATCAAGATAGATGCAAATCCAAAGTTGAAGAGGATGATCACCGAATACAATGCCCAGAATGAAGTCTTGTCCACTCAAACCAATTTGGGCACTTATCAATTAGATGATGTTTTCATGTTTAAAATCTGAGAAGGCAAAGAGTCAGACCATAGTCCCATCCAAGGTCTCCTAGAGCTAAAGATTGGTGATGACATCTTCCAAAGTTTCACCAATAGCACAATAGCCAGCCTGTGGCATCTGGGTCAAGATGCAGATCCCAACATCTTATTGCTACTTGGATACTACCGATTACATAAGGCTAGTCATTCTGAGTTTACATGCCCCAGTTCTTAAGAAGTACTGTCACAAGTGTTGGCTCAAATTGGCTGACCAAATAAGCTACCAAAAACATTGACAATAAAAGAAGATGTACTTGGGATATGAGAGAAGAGAAACGCCGCACCAGATATGGACAGCCTAGTCCTTGCAAACAGTTCACCTCAAGATCAAGACGGTGGGTCAGATTCTAAAGATAGTAGCCTTTCCCTGAACATGCTTAGTGACTGGAGTACCTTGGATGATGAAGCATGTCCCCCTTACAAGGGAATACTGGAAGATAAAGGTGATGAAGACAATAAACTCCCCAAACCTAGGCATACTTAATATGCAGGAGAATTAACTTCTTCTGACAGCGGTGGAGAAAGAAGTCGAAAACCAAGAACCAAGGGGTTTTCTAAGAAAAGCTCAACCAAACCCAGACCTACTAAACCACCTTAGGTATGGAAACTATGCTTCAATGGTTCCAAATGCAAACAAGGAGTAGGTGCAGGAATTGAATTGATAAATCCAAGAGGTAAGTCTTTCTATGCTGCTTATAGATTACAGTTTCTTTGTACTAATAATGTTGTAGAATACAAAGTGTTGGCTCACAAAATCATCCTAGCTCATGAGAAAGGAATCAAAATATTAATGGTGGAAGGAGATTTACAATTGGGTGTCAAGTAGATTCATAGCAAGTATACTTGCAATGATAAGAGGCTCTCAGCCTACAGAAATAGGGCATGGGATCTAATCAATGACTTCGACGCTTTCAACATCAAAACCATCCCGAGAAGAAAGAATATCATTGCTGACACATTGGCTGTCTCAGCCAGTTCACTACATCTAATGGAAAAATCTAAACTAAATAAATTCTCACTTGAGCTTGTCTTAGCCCCGACCATTCCAGACAATATCATTAACTTTCAAGTCTTCCAAGATGATCAACATATCTTAGAGTTTATCATGTGCGCTGGCGTGTTTGAAAAGTAGATCATCGACAAGGAGAAGGAAGGTGAGGAAATAGCCAAACCTGAAGAGCCTGATGGTCACGGCCTCATAAACCTAAAGACCAATGCCATACCCAAGGGAATGGTAGAGCTAGAGAGGATTTTTGACAGCGATAAGATTTCTATAAGAAGATGCCCTGACGTAACACCTAATGATAAAGAATGTGACACCTACAACCTGGGCATGGAAGAAGAACCAAGAGAAGTCCACATCAGAATGGTGGGAACCAGGGAAGAAAAGGAGAAAATGGTCCAGCTTCTCACTAAATATTGAGATGTCATAGCATGGATTTGTGAAGAATTAAAGACATATGACACCTTAGTCATAGTGCACAACAGCCCTTTGAAGCCAGATTCTAAGCCTTTCAGACAATGACAAAGACCCGTGAATCCCACTATGGAGCCCTTAATACAAAAGGAAGTCCAAAAGCTTCTCAACACTAGGATCATCTTCCCAATTTGACATTCTACATGGGTCACAAACCTAGTACCCATGAGGAAGAAGACTGGAGAAATTAGGCTATGCGTAGACTTCCGAAACCTCAACAAGTCCTCTCAAAAGGATAATTATACACTCCCATCTCTAGATGAAGTGTTGCAAAAGGTTAATGGATCCCAAATGATGTCATTCCTGGATGGCTACTCTGGATATAATCAGGTGATGGTACAAGAAGAGGATAGGCTGAAAACAACCTTTACCACTAAATGGCGAACTTTCACCTATCGACGGATGCCTTTCAGGCTGATTAATGCTAGAGCCACCTTCCAGAGAGAAATGGACATAGCATTCAAAGGACTATTTGGAAGGTGCATTATCATCTACATGGATTATCTCACAGTATACTCAAAACTAAGATCTGACCACATAAGTGACCTCAGAAAATGCCTCCAGAGGTGCAGAGAATTTGGGATCTCCCTCAACCCCAAGAAATGTCTGTTTGGGGTAACTGAAGGAAAGCTCTTGGGGCATATCATCTCTGAAAAGGGGATATCCATTGACCCTGAAAGGGTGGAGGCAATCCTAAAATTGACGCCACCTCATAGCCGCAAGGAACTAAAATCTTTCTTTAGAAAGATCAACTTCATCAGGAAATTCATCAGTGGCTTCACAGAAATAGTGAAACCATTGAACGACATGCTCAAGAAAGATGCAAAGATTGAATGGGCTCTCCTAGCCAAGAAGTCTTTCAAAGAGATTAAGAATGCCATTTCCATGACACTAGTCCTAGCCAGTCATGACTACACCATCCCTTTCAAGGTCTACTCTTTCATGTCAGAACACTCATGCGTAGGCATTCTCATGTAGAAGAAGAATAGTGAAGATGAAAGGCCCATCACCTTTATGAGTTTCCCTTTCAAAGATGCTGAGCTCAGATAGCCAAACTTGGATAAGTAGTCATTTTCTCTCGTCAAGGTGGTGAAGAAATTCAAACATTATATTTTAAGGAGTAAAGTCATTGGGATAGTTCCAAACATGATAGTTAAATCCCTCCTAATGCAGAATGAGCTGGGAGAATGGAGAGGAAAATGGATGGAAATTATCCAAGAGTTTGACCTAGAAATCCAACTGATGAAGTTGGTAAGGGGCCAGGGCCTAATAAAGCTAATCTCTGAGTTTGAAGAAGGTCTGGTCTGCCAAACATACACCAACCAAGGCGTGATCACTGATGTATGGTACCAAGACATAGTGTATTATCTGTTGCAGAATCGCTGCCCTAAAGAAATGAATAGTTCCCAGAGAAGAGCTTTAAAGATCAAAAGTAGCTCTTACATGCTAAAGAGTGGACAACTCTACAAGTGCAATTATGAGGGTTTGTACTTAAGGTGTTTGGATAGAATAGAGGTAAAACAAATACTCATGGACTTCCATGACAAATACGAAATGGGACATGGATCTGCGGAGGCCACTGCTCACCAAATCCTAAGGGTAGGGTATTTTTGGCCTATGATATTTAAAGATACCAGTGAGCACATGAGATCCTGCCACACTTGTCAAACTAGCACAACTCAAGAGAGAAATCCATCAATACCCTTACAACCAGTCTATGAGGTACACCCATTTGCCTAATGGGGCTTGGATTTTTTTGGAGTGATTAACCCCCCTTCATTTGTAGGACATAATTTTATCTTGACAGCTACTGAATATTGCACACGCTAGATGGAGGCATAAGCATTGAAGAATTGTACCACTGAGGTCATGACCAAATTCATGGAGGAGCGCATCATAACTAGGTTTGGGATGCCATTCTATCTGGTATGTGACAATGCTCCCTCTTTCTCTTCACCCTTGCTCACACAATGGGCCTTTGAAAACTAGGTAATCCTCAAGTTCTCTTCAAATTACTATCCACAAGGCAATGGCATAGCAGAGTCTACAAACAAAAATCTGACAATAGTGATCAAACACCTCCTAGATGACAACCCCAGGGACTAACACATGCAGCTAAAATATTCTTTATGGACTGATCACATAAGGATCAAGAATTCCATAGGGACATCTCCATATCAACTAGTCTATGGATTGCAACTGGTCTTTCCTATGAACCTAAAGATCCCAATTCTGAGATTCATGGACCAATTCATAGGGGAGGAAGATCGGGTACAAGTCAGACTCATGAATCTCTTAAAATTGGAGGAGAAATGAACTTTGGCCTTGGAACATGTATCAAAGCATCAGGCTATAGTCAAAAGGTGGTTCGACAAGAGAGCTACCATCAAAGCCTTTAGGATCTCTGACCTCATCCTCATGTGGGATAAGGAAAAAGAAAAGCCAGGCAGCCACACCAAGTTCCAAAGACTATGGACAGGCCCTTACCAAATATTTGAGATCCTGGGGGAGAACACTTTTAGGATCAGCACATTGGAAGGAGGGTTGATCCCATTGCCAGTCAATGGGTAATTCCTTAAACATTACTTTGGATCCTAAGCGGGACTATTTTTCATCCCTTGTACCATAGTCACTTTTGCATTTTTTCCTTTTTCCTTGTTATCCTCGCCATCAATCCTTTCTTCCACTCGTGTTTGTTCTTTTCTTTTGTTAGGGCTTGTTTTGTTGTTTTGGGTCAGTTTGTTTTGGATCTAGTCCAAGGTGTTCCACAAGAGGAGCAGAGGTATTTCTTAGTCAAATTTCTCCAAAGATACATGCAACATAAGAGAACCTTCCCAAAAGACAAAGTAGTGATAATTATCATTGACAGACAAGAAGGAGTTTGAAGTTTGGTCATCCTGATCACAAGACACATTAAGGTACAACACCCAAGGGCATTGGTTTCTAGGGAATTTGTCAGTTGTAGCTAGCCTAAGTGCATATGTTTAGGTACCCACCGATCCCAAAACCCAAGTTTGAACTGAATGTGAAGGCAATAATGAAAGAAAGAAGAGCCGAAAGGGGAAAGCAAAAGAAACACTCAAAAGAAAAGTGCCCCAAGGATCATGAGTGAAAGGTCCAGAAAACACCGCCTAATTGTTTCTCAGATCAGAGAAAAAAAGAAAGAGAGAGAAGAGGTTATGAACCTGAATGCATGGAACACACTAACGTCTAAGGTTTGATACATCTCCAAGCAAACAGATGAAACAAAATGATTTTCCAAAACTAGTATGGAGCTCTCACAAAGAAAGAAAGTTAGCAGGCAGAACGAACTTGGGTGATTATGACAACCTCTACTGGGGATATGAATTCCTGAGTAGAAATAGAGCAAGGTTATACTTGGGACTCAGGGAAAACTTTTTTAGGGCTATGAATTCCTAACTGGCAGCAAAGCTCTTTCCGGGAAGCCCTAGTTTATTTGGCAAAGGTTGGGAATAGCTGGCAATTGTCTTGGTTATCACAACCAAAGGTCAAGAAATGAACACACATGAACACACACAAGGAAAATAATAGAAGAACCTTAGATTGGAGGTCATTGAAGAATCATCGACTCCACCACCTCTTGGTTCTATTCTAATACAAAGCTACTTTCTGGAAGAGTGTTGATGATAAAGAAATCCCTTGGTCAGTCCTCCTTTTGTCGGGGCTATTTTTTGTGGGTCCACAACACACACCCCATTTTTTGGTCCTCTAACCATGGGGACCCCCCTTCTTTTGTCTTTTCCTTTTGTCATGTCCACCCCTTGTAGAAATCTAGTTAGCCACCAAAGAAAATTGCTGAAACCAAGTCAAAGGAAGGAAGAAGCCTTTTTCAGCCTTTTGGAGGACTTAGGTACTCTGAAATGCTGAAATGGCCAAAAGGCTAAAGACCTGACCTTTCGGTGTTTTCATACTCTTAAAACACTGAAAGGCTGAAGACTTGGTTCTCCTCTGGCATTTTTGGCCTTTTGAGGTCCGAAAGTCTCAAAGTCATTGACGTCAGCCCACGGATTATAAATAGAAGGAGCCTTCATTTTTAAATCACTTTGTGTTTTTTTCTCCTACCTATGATTTACTCTGCTTCTCCTTGCCGACCGCTTCCACTTCTGAGCTGCCTGGTTGTCCTCCAGCTCCTAGTTTGTTCAAGGTAGGTTCTTCTCGCTTACCTTCACTTCATGTTTTTGGGTCTAGGTATAGGGTTTTTTTTCATGCCTAGTGCCTGTCCAGTCTAGGATGCATTGTCTCTTTGTCTCGTCAAGAATTTGTGCCTTCGTGTTTCGATAGGGATGTCCCTCCTTGTCAGACCTAGGGTTTCCTAGTTTCCTTTTAGGCCTAGGGTTTTGCTGTTTCATCAGTCGCGGCCCTTGTCATAGGTTTTTGGCCTTCGAAAGGCTGAAAATGGATCTTCAAACTCTCGCTAAGTGTCATTTCAGAATTTTTAGCCTTTCGAACATCTAAAAGGTCTAAAAGACTGAAATGTCTGAAAAGGCCAAAAGCGAAACCTTCATTTGGACTTTCAGAGTTCCTCATCATTTTCAAACTTTTGGCGTCCGCGAGAAAATACCCCTCAGTTTTGGAGCCTGAAAGGTCTGACGGACTTAGTCCTTCCAATAAGCCTTTTTTTGCACTTTCAGATTTTTTGGCCTCCAAAATAGATTTCGGTGTCCGAAACCCTGAAAGGCCTGAAAGTGCTAAAACTTACACTTAGCTATTTATACAGCTCTCTTTTCTTGTTTTCCTAGTTTAAATTGTTTTTCCTATTCAATAAGCTACTTATATTTGTCTTTTCTTGCAGGAATGACTGAACCAAAGACAACCTCCTCAATAAAGTATCAATACAAGGGGAATCCCCCTAGTTCAAAGGTGGGAAACAGGCATGGTGAGATAACAGATACCAATATCAGGAATGTAGATTGGAATAAATTCCTAACTCATTGCTCCCAGCAAGCAAACAGATCTGATGATTGCACCTCATTAGTCCTATCCAGGCTAGTGAGTGTAGCCACACACCCAGTGGTTGTTTTGTCTTTAGGATTGATCATCACCCTAGCTCATCACTATGATGCAGATAAGAGGGTGGTAGTAAACTCAGAAGATCAGGTGGTACTGGACATTAGGCCAGATGTCATTGAGGATTTTTTCCATCTTCACAAAGGCATAGACAAGTTCTATGACTTTTATATTGAAAAGGGGACCAAATGGTTTGGTAACAGGGAGCAAGCCATACATGAGATGATGAATAAAGACTACCTCAAGCAGCCACTTCCTAAGAACAAATTGGACAAGATAGACCTCCAAAGAGTCTATATGAAGGATGACATCTAGGTAGCTATAAAATTGATAAGCTAGGTGTATGGGTTACCTCAATCCACTCAAATCGAACACTAGATGATCCTATTGATAGAAAGGATCCAAGAATGAAAGGCAAGATTTGGCTGGGGCACTATTATTAGTGAAAATCTGGATGAGCAGTTGATAGCAGTAAGGCATAATCCCAAGTTTTATATGAGAACTTACGTGGTGTATCTACTAGCTACACGGGCAGATTATCCTAGCCTCACCAAGAGGGGAAGTCTAAATGATCCAAATGCATGGCCCCACCTTATATACCTATAGCTGGTAAAAGGAGCAAACATGCCTGAGGATTCCCTTGCTTACAGGATAGTCAAAGATGCATTCATATTCATAGTCATCTAATCTATTGAAGGTGACTTTGCTAAAAGAATGTCAGAAGAAGCTGCTACTAAGGTAAGGGACATTGGGCCCTATTTTATCTAGTTTAGGACATTCACATACATTAGGATAGCCAGGTCAACCTTGCAACCAAAGAAGCTGCCCAGGTACCCATTCGATTGGATAATCATATTGGAGATGGCTAGACAGCTCACAGATGCATATGAACATATAAAACATAAAAAGAAGCATTGTTGGGACTTTCCTATTTCTTTGGGACTATACACGCTGCAAGACATGAAATTTTTCAAATCTTTGGCTTTTGAATGGGATGATTATCCCTTGCAGTTCTATAAAATAGTGTGAGCCCATTTTGATCCCATAGGTACTTACAGCCACATTATCGGCAAATTCTACATACATGAGTCACATATGAAGGATCACTAGATAAAATACATAGATGATCATGAGGTTAGGATCTAGGATTATTGCAGAGTGAACCTCGCTCTGGAAAAAGAGGTACTAAAGGTTCCTATTTCCTCAAAAGTTTGGGAATGTGATTTAGATGAGGTCTTAGAGGACATTTACACAAAAGATAAGGTGTATGACTGGCCAATCATGAACATAGAGGTGGACAAGGATGAAAATGATGACATGGACTTCCAGGCGAGGCATGTGATAAAGACCACCATAACTTGGATCAAGAAGCCACACAAAATGAGTCTGATCCCAGTGAAAACATTGATGGAGCCCTCAAGGAAAGTAGAAAAATAGTGAGGGGAGAAGTTAATAGCTCCTAAGTATAAGAAAGCTCCCCCTCAAAAGCCAAGAACCATGTATGGTCATGAATGACCAGTTGAATATGGCTATAATCCAAGGCCTAAGAAAACTAGAATGACAGGCTAGATTGACCCACCAGTAGGGTCATCACAACCTTAATCAGGTGAAGGCCCATCCACCTCTGGCCAATATCCCCCCACCACTGAGAAGAAAACATATAAGAGGAAGAAGAGTTCTAAATCTCCATGGTTGGAAACAGTACAAGAAGGGTCTAAGGAAGCAGAAGAAGATGAGCCCCTAGTTCAAAGAATGAGATTGCAAAAAAGGAGAGAAAAGGAAACCACCAGGAAACATAAAGAAGATCCCAAAGAATAGGATAATCCTTTGGATGCCTTAGGATCAGATGAATTTATGCTTTCTGATTTTGAAGGACTTGAAGGCTTTTTGGATCATGGCCAAGATATAGACACTGGAGCTCCATTGCTTATTCAGCCCTAGGTAATCCTCACTCAACCACCCGTCCAATTCACCAACCCTTCAACAAATGTCCCTGCTACATGAGTGAGCTCTAGTTCCACTCGAGAGCCTAAGGTTCAGGATAGTGGGATAACCTGAGTCACTCCTATAGATAATATAGTAGGGAAAATACTGATTTCCACTCCACCATCTCATGTTGCTACTCCACCATCTTCTCTACCACCTCCAATTCCTACTCCACCACCATTAACTCCAACCCCAACACCTACTCCTATGCCGAATCCACCCTACTCTACTACCATTCTCTCATCTCCCACTCCAGCCATATCAACACCTACCCCACCAACATCAATCCCTTCAACATGTGCCACCCAAGCAACCAAAGGAGCAGTGAGTACTAAAGACACATCACCTTTCCAGACCACGCTGGAGGCCATGACCGGTCTTAGGTCAAAGGTATCAATTGACACCTCCTCCGAAGAGGCCCCAAACAAAGAAGGGGGAAATGTGGTGATAGAATGAGGCGAGGTGGAGGGGGAGAAGGAAGAAGGAGAAATGGATGTGGATACCGAAGGGGGAAGAATGAAGGAAGGAGTGAGCGAATAGGAAAAAGGGCAGGAGAAGGAATCAGAGAAAGAAATAATGCTGAAAGTACAATTCCTAACTTCAATCCTCTAGGTTGCACCATATGAAACTATAACTACATCTGACAAACCTACTTGGTTTACCAAGGAGATACAACCTAGGAAGAGAACTTATACCTATGAATTGGATGGAGAGGATACAAGTATGACCGCTGTGAGGAAAGCCTTCCACCAGGCAGAAATCCACTCAACTCAAACATTGGATGATCCTTGAACCGCCTCACTATAGGTGTATAATAATCATGCTCAAGGCCTTTCTTAGGAATGGTTCATTCAATCTAAGGACTAATTTTCCTATTATGAGGTGCATTTAACTTGTCAACCCAGGGGCGTATACTTGAAATGGTCGACACGATATGTGCACTAGGTTCCTTAAGGAGTCATTCTTCTTATGCTGTAGGAAGGTAAAAATGCATAAAAGAAACCTACACTAGTGCTTTAGGAAAAGAATACATTTATCTTCTTACTGGAATGAATGCTATAAATTGAAACTCTACTGAAACCTATGATTTCAACCTAAAACATCCATTATAACTATTCTTGCAGATGCTGTAGGAACACTCACAAGTTGCGATGTTGTAGGAAGAAATTGTAACTTCTATCTGAAATACTAGAAATGCTGGAAATGTTGAAAATAAAATCTATTCTATTCTAACCTATTCCACCTCCCAAGTGGCCCCCCTTGGTCGGTTTCTGCTAAACTATGAACATAGAATGTAAACCAAGAACTATTTCATTGCATTTCAAAAACTCATTACATAAAAACAATACATGGAACTTGAAATAGATTGCTATATATCAATTTTCTTCCAAAAAATTTTGTCTCTATTTTGTTCTAGCTAGCTTCAAACTATCGGTCCAATCCCTATATATAGAGGATCAAAAATTTATTACAAAAACAAAAAAGAAACTATGTTGCTGAAAACATGCCAGAGAAGAAGATGGAAAGGCAACAGCCCGCAGCATGGGTAGTAAAGCTCAGGTGACCAATTCAATGTAATGACGTGCAGAGGGATTATAGGCACACTAAATCCCCACGTCCTAGAATAATGGCTCCATTGTAGCAGCTATGTTTCCTGGTGCTATAATGATCACTCCGTCATAGCTGGTCCTCAACAGTCCTCCTTGAATGCTGTCGACCACTCTCCAACTACTTTCTCTCCTGTCAAGTTAGTTATGATACATAAATATTCATGCAACAAGCTTAATCAAATTAAATATCCAGATATTAGAACATAGATTCTGATGGTTTTATGAAATACTGCACTATATGTATAATATTAGAAAAATATGTCACAAACATCTACCCATGGTTCATCAGTTCTTTCTGGACTTTATCACAAGTTTTTAACTGGTTAGACTCTCAAATGTTTTGACAAAAACTAGAACAGAGTATTAAAATTATACAAAACAAAGGCAATAATTTAGCCTTATCATCTGCCCCTTGGTTAATCAAATGCTTTTCCTCAAGCATTGCACCTTCTGGCAATTGAATTTTAGTCACCAACTTCAGTTCTTCCCCTCCTCTGGCTCTTAAAGGAGTAGTAGAATCCCCTTGTTCTTTCCCAAACTTCCCTTCTGTGATCTTCCTACATCCTATCAAGTTTGGTAGCGTTGATATCATACAAGGGCCAAAGGAGCATGGGCAACTGCATTGTGAGCGGACACCAGAGCTCCTGCCTGATTTGCCTACCCAGCACTATGTACTTTGGTGCCTGGTATATAGCTACTTCAAGGTTAATTGGGCTATGTAGTTCTGATCTTTTAAATACCTTTGATAATCTACCCCATCTACTTCTGGCATCAGTTAGGGCTCTTTGGAAGACAAAGTAAGACATGCTGTCATATTCTGCATAAACATCTGCTCTGAGTTTAAAAAATTTATCTCTAATCTCCTTTTTAACATTCCTATATGTCAGTCTGAACCAATCCGTCAGGAATACTTCTAGTTGACTGCTTTCTGCTCTTAATGGTAGGGGTTCTCTCTTCTCAAGATCTCTATAATTCCCCAATTTCCTATCATAGTTGACCTCATTGCGCATACATGACATAAGAGCCCTTAGGTGTATATCACCTATGTAAGGTAGAGGATTCCATTTAGTCTCTATAGGGATGATGAAATTATGGACGTACAACTCACAGAGTAGGTTTTTTTGCCAAGATGGAAGTGTTTGGTATAACCCATAAAATTTCTGGGCTGATTTAAACTCTGCATTTATATCCTTGAGGGTCATCATCAATTGGAATAGAAGGAATTGTTCTTTGAGATAGATAGTATAGACCCTAGGTGGAGGTCTACAAGCAATGACTTGATCAGTTAGTTTAAGAGCACGGTCCATTCTCTGTCTCTGTTTTGCCAACTGATCTTTCAATTATGCAATTTCCTTTTCCTATTCTGTTATTACTTTCTGCAATTTCTTTTTCTCTTCTCCATTTAGAGTGGTTGTCAGCACATCTTTATTATATAACTGAAAAAGAAGCATTTGCAGAGTAATCAAACCACTACTTTCATCTTGGTTATTCTTCTTCCTTTGTTCTTTCCATAATTTCTCTAAGGATTTTATTAACCAAGTTTTCTTATAAGAAACTAAATCATTTCTTGAGCAAGGTATCTGGTGAGTTGTAGGGATTTTTTCTTCACGCATTGGAACATCCTGATGGATGACTCATGGGTCATTCTGACATACATTTGGCTCATATTCACACTCCTCTTCCAAACTTTGAGGAATGTCAGGAATCTCAGACTGACTGGGAGAATCATCAGGAACAATATGGATAAGAGTTTCCTCCTCACATTATTTGGGGGAAGAGGGCTTGCTTTTGGTGGGCACTTTAGGAATTTTCCCTCTCATCCTAGGGCTTCTTCTTACAGGGATTTCCTCAATTTCTATGACCTTTTTCTTACTAACCCTTTTTGTTGTCTCTGCTTCAGGAGTAGTGGTTGCAGGAACTGACTTCATTCTCTTCTTTCTTGAGACTTGAGGGTTTTGCAGGTTAGCTACAGGAACTGAAGTTTCTCCTACTATCTTCCATTTTTCCTTTGGTTCAGGTGGAAGTAGGTATATTTCTCATGTGAGCGGTTAAAGCCATATTTTCTTGTAAATTTTCTATTTCTGCCCCTTGGTTATTTTGCTCGGCAACTAAATTAGGGGAGACTACATTATCTTGGTTATCTTGCACATTAGGGGCAATTTGAGGCTGAAGGGTTTTATGATGAATGAACTCTGCCCATGTCATAGGGGAGGCATCCCTAAGAGATCTTTCTATGAGTAACTTAATTAGGGCATGGTGAGTAACAAATTTGTCTTTCCCTTTCTGGGTTTCTTCAGCACTAATGCACAATATATTAAACAAAAAATTGGGTGCATTCATTGGGATATTATGTCATACATAACTAAGCAGCTTAAAATGATGCACATGTAAATTAGAGAATCACCCTTCATAGGTTAAATACCTTATAATGTGCGTATCCAACTCCTGGTATGGTGGAGGAATGGATATCCTTTTGCATCCATGCTTAGTGATTTCCAATGGAGGGTCTCCGGGTAGGGTGAATTGAGCCCTAGCTGACCTGGCATCATGGGCATTGGGATAATGTTCCCCTGATGCTGGTAAATAGGTCACTTCTGCTATTCACTCCTCTATTACAAAAATTGGCAACCCCCATACCGTTGCGTGACCCTCATCAAATGTGTTCAAAAATTCTGCTGCTGCTTCATCATGAAATTCTGTCAATTTTAAGAAATATCCCAGCCATCCGCAGGAATTAAATCTTCTTACAGCCTCTACGTCGGCTAGTAAAATATTATGAACCACTGGTTCATGCCATTGCAATTGGCCCTCCATTTTACCAAATTGAGCCTCTGCTCTGTTTAACCTCTACTCTGTTCTTGATAATTACCTTCTTTTCTTTCGAATTTCAGACTAATTCACGTAAACCCACAGACCCTCTTTCACATTCTTCTAGTATTCTTGATGTGAACAATAATAATGTACTTTTAACAGAATGAATCATAGATATTCATGCGAGTGAGAGTTATGTCATGGTTTTAATACTGGGTCACATCTAGTCTGATAGTTAAGGGTTTATTTGGAATAAAGACATGACATTTGACACTTGTGTGATGCGGCAGCTAGATTTTAATTAAGACAATGTAAAAGTACAGATTTGGGGATCTTTTAATGAGTAAATAGAAATGACACTTTTTATAAATTGGCACACTTCCCTGCGCCCTATGAAATATGGACAAGTGTCCTCACTTGTCCTACTTGGCAAAAGGTATGAAACTGGATTAAGGCGGCAATGATACATTTATTGCAGTATTGAATATAACCAACTAAATCTATACACTAAAAATGGAAATAAATTTGAAAAGCTTGTACTTGTAAATTGATCATTGCACGTGGCAGGAAAGATTGGCGAGAGTGGATTGATGGTGTCGATGGTTGGCATGCATCAATGCACTATCTCTTTATTGAAAGCATGGAAACATGATGTTGTGGAAGGTGGGTGGATGAAAGATTAGGAAATGAAATGGGGTGAAAAAGAAGAACATAGAATGTGAATGAAGAATTTGAACTTTATGTAAACATAAAGTTTTTATTATGGTCATGCGTTGAAGGAATTCTTATTGAAGTGTTGCAGGAAGAAGGTTGACACCCTCTGCTGCAGGAAGTGTTACCTGTTGATCCGTTAAAACTAGTTGGTTGAACTACTGCAGGAAGTCTTCTTTCATCTGTGGCTGGTGGTACAACTTTAGTCTATGGCCATTGACGAGTAGCTTGAAGTGGACAGGGTCAATTGTTGTCAACTTGACTGCTCCATTTTTAAATACATGGCTTATTTCATATGGACCTAGCCATCGTGTTTGCAGCTTGCATGGTATCTCCTGGAATCTAGAATCATATAACAATGCCCAATCTCCAACTTTGAATTGCTTATTCTTGATATGGGAGTCATGCCACTATTTTCTTTTCTTTTGGACAATTTTTGTGTGTTGCAGGGAAAACTTGCGCATTTCATCCAAAGAGTTGAGATGCAGCAATCGCTCTTTCTGTGCTGCAGGAAGATCAATGTTTAACTCCAGTGCTATTCTTAATGTTTTGTGTTCCAACTCAATCGATAGCATTACTATTTTTCCATATAATAGTTCAAATGGAGTGAACCCTGTGGTGGTCATCCATGTTGTTCTATATGCTCAGACAACTTCTGATAGTCTGCTACTCTAGTCTCAATGATGCAAATGAACTGTCTCTGTTAAAATTGCTTTTATTTCTCGATTTGTAACTTCTGCTTGTCCATTGGCTTGAGGGTGGTAGGGGCTTGATTTCTGATGTTTGATATTATATTTCTTCATGAGCTCTATTATCAGATTGGATGTGAATTGTGTACCCTGATCAGTAACAAGCTCTCTTGGCACGCCATATCTTGTAAAAAAAATTTCATACAAAAATTTAGCAACTTTATGATCTCTTGCATGCTTCATTGCTCTAACTTCAACCCATTTGGTTAGGTAATCTGTGCATACCATAATGTATGACTTCCCATTGGATGGAGGATCTATTGGATGAATAAAGTCCATGCCCCATTTATCAAATGGTGTTACCACACCTATGGGTTTAAGGGAATTTCATCTGATCTTGTTGGTCGACCCATTCTCTGGCATTTGTCACACTTTCTTGTATAACTTGCTGCATCTTTGTGAAGTGTAGGCCAATAGTAGCTAGTTGTTAAAATATTCTGTGTTGTTCATTTGGCTACAAAGTGCCCTCCACATGGTTCATTGTGACATGCATGAAGAATGTCATATGTCTCATCTTCTCTCACACATCTTCTCATGACTTGGTCAGGTCCAGTGTAAAATAATATGCTATCAATCCAAGAGAAATGGAATCTTTTCTCTACAAGCAGCTTCTTTTCCTTATAAGAGAAATGTGTTGGCATTTTATTAGCTACTAAGTAGTTAGCTATATCAGCATACCATGGATTCTAGACATCAATATGAAACAAATGTTTATCTGGAAATGCATCATCTATCAAAGTGGTATCTTCCTTAGCATGATGAAGTCTGGATAGATTATCTGTCACCACATTTTCTCTCCCTGGCTTGTCAATGATTGTTATATCAAATTCCTACAAAAGAAGGAGCCATCTTGCTAACCTTCCTATTATGGCAGGTTTGTTCATGAGATACTTAATTTTTGCATGGTCAGTATGAACATATATAGGATAACCAGCCACATAATGGAAAAATTTGTTCAGAGCATAAACTACTGCTAACAATTCTTTCTCATTCACTGTATAATTTAACTCTAGTCCATGTAGACTCTTACTGATATAATAGATTGCATTTTCAAGGTTTTTAGTCTTTTGTGCTAAGACAACACCTACAACATAGTCTGAAGCATCGGTATGTATGTGAAATGGCAATGTCTAGTCAAGACCCCTAAGTACTGGTGCAATTTTCAAAAGTGACTTGAGCTGCAGGAAGGACTCATCACATTCTTTTGTCCAAGCAAATTTAGCTTCTTTGGTAAGTAAGTTGTATAGAGGACTAGCTATTTGACTAAAGTTTTGGATAAACCTCCTATAATAACCAACATGACCTAGGAAAGATCTAACTTCTTTTTTCTTAGTAGGAATAGGGAGTGTGAGAATTACCTCTATCTTTGCAGGGTCTACCTGGATTCCAGCTTTGGAGATAAAATATCCTAACACCACTCCTTCCTGCATCATCAAAAATCACTTTTCACTGTTGAGAGATAGGTTATGTTCCTCGCATCTGATTAGCACTTTCTCTGAGTTCTTCATAGTTTCCTCAAATATGACACCAAATGTAGTGAAGTTGTCCATGTAGATTTTCATGTAATCATGGGATATATCAGCAAAAATGCTAATCACAGCTCTTTGAAAGGTAGCAGGGGCATTGCATAATCCAAATGGTAACACTGAATAGGCATATGTGCCCCAAGGACATGTGAACATGGTCTTTTCTTGATCTTTGGGGGCAATGCTTATCTGATTGTAACCACTGT
>MU227413.1:227377-258565 GCA_018584345.1 Thuja plicata
TATATATATATATAAAATCAGCAGTCTTTCATCATAGGAAAATAAAACAGAATTAAGGAGTAACATAAGGTATTATGTTTATGTTCATATGTCTTAATATGATTCAAAATAGGTATGTGAATATGTATATATATGTTGTCCAAGATATTTTTCTAACACAAACAAATCACAGCATGATCAGATTTCAAAAGAAGATTTCTCAGTGTCATTTTCTCTAAAAATTATACCAAAACATAAGTAGTAATTTCTCAGCTAACAGATTTAGCAAAGGGTTATTATACCTGTTTAGTAAGCAAAGAAACTATATGATTGTAAGCATAAATTAAGGATCATGCATAGCTAGTTTTACTATATTATTATTATTATTATTTTTGAAAACATTTATATTGAGATGTGCAATAATGAAATGGAAATAAAATGTCTATGTTTTCTACTACATAACTCTTCCTTTATTCTGCAACAAATCAAATTAAATTTCCAACAAATTATCTATTCTTTTTTTTTTATTAAATTCTGCAATATAATTATAACTACATTCAATGGCAACAAGGACACTATGCCTCATTTGTATTGGAAATCTCCAAGCATGGATATATATAAATTTGTAACCTTTCCAACTTAAACTCAATAAACTGTTACAACTAGCTCTTTGCAAAAATACCATTTAATTTGAACTCTCTAAGATTACATTTTTTTATACCATTACATTGCTTTTTGAAAGGAAACAATACTCTCTACTAGGCCATGACCAAAGAAGCCTTCAGCCTTCAAGGCTTATAAGAATAGCTACTAGAACAACAAAATCACATTTTCCTTTTGCTTTTCAGTTTTAATCCTCAAGATCTTCAACCACCAAGAAGGAAATCTGCAAAACAAAACAAGGGAAAACACTAGGGACCATGGGCTGCTCACCACCCAACCTAGGCCTCTTATGAGGCCACCCCAAAGCTTGGGGAACCAAAAAAAGGTGGGTGACAAATAAACTAACAAATAACAACACAAGAAGACATAGAAAACTCACATTTTACTCCCAAACCAAAGGGTATCACAAAGGGTCACACAAGGACCCTAAAATGGGGTGAAGTGGACCAAATACCCAAGGGAGAAGGACAATCCCAAAACAAACTATAACGAAGACCTCTCATGGATTACAAAGAAGATAAATTCCATCTCAATATCAACCCATAAATCTATCAAATGTCCTTATGTCCCCCAAGAAAATCAACAACCAAGGATAGCTTCATGGAGCCCATACTCTATGATTTTTCCCTCTCCTCCTTGAGGAGAGACTCTACAGAAAGGGTTGTCAAACTCCTCCACCCCCAAGGCTTCTCTTCCCTCCCAAGGGTGAGTGAGCCTTGAGACTCCCATTAACAACATTAACAAGAAAAGAAGCAATACACATATTTCACAAAACATAGAACTTGACTACAAGAACATAACTTCATTTCTCAACACAAAACACACTACATTCATCTTTCTTGCAACACAAAATAAAATAACAAGTAATGAGATGCAAAATTTCCACCAACCTAGATCCATGCTTATGGAAAGAAAGTTGTAGAAGAGCTCCCTTTTAGCCTAAGTCCTCCTTCCAATGTCACCAACTCTAGCTAAGTCTCTAAGTTAGAGAGTGGGTGTTCAAACTCTCTAACATAGAGAGTCCCCACTAAAAGGCCACTATAAAACTTATCGGGAGAAGGAAAACCCTCTAATTGGTATCTTTTCCCTAAACTCTTACAACTTTCTAAAAAGAGATCCTAGAAAGGAAACCCCAAAAAGGCGAGTAAGGTCTTTACATCAAAATGGAAAAGTGGTCTACCCAAAATCAAGCTTCACAAGAGTTTATTTTCGTCCAACTTGGGAAACCAACTTTTGGAAGGGTCTCTTGGTCAACCAGAGGCTATCTTAGGGTTAAAATGGCCCTTAACTATTGGTATAACAAGTGGGCTACCTAAAAATGACCCCAACACACCCCTAGGCACTTTTTAACTCCTCCAAAAATCCACTACAAGGGTACTCACGAAATTCAAATGATATGACCACACCTCCATCTCCCAAACCAAGGTATGCATATGGGGATTCACTAATGTACTTATCTAGGTGGGTGGACAACCATTCCCAAGTTGACATGTCATGGTCTTAAGTGCATTCACAAGTGTCAAGTGACACACACCAACATTTACACATCACTAGACACATGTCATATCCACTTGGGCATAACCACAAGGAAAATAAATATGAAATTACATTTAAGGAATAAATTCCAACAATCAACCATTTACGTTTACAAATTAAATCATGATATAAAGAGGTCTTGTCTCTCATTAGACACAACCTTGGCTTAAACTAAGTTCACATATACCTATGTTTGGTTCCCTAGATAAAATACCATGGTCTCATACCTACACACTCAATTTAAATATCAGTAGTCCAAGGAGATAAAATATTCTTCATAAAGACAATAACCAATGTTCAAAACCTTAAGAAAACATCAAAACCCTAAATTCGTTACAGGCAATGATAATTTAATTTAAGCATACAACATAGGGTAAGATTCACATTGCATGATATTTTGAATTAACATCCATTTCTAACAATTCTCATATAATCAATAATCCATAGCACAACCATTATATTTTTTGAATCAAATGTCTCAAAATAAAAAAGTCCATAATAGAAACATGACATAGTCCTTAAGGTGCATCATAAAGTATCATGTACCCAACATCCAAAATGATCAATCCAAGACATAAAAAATAAAATCTATAAAGTCCATAGTGCATTAAAATGTAATGTATCATGTGCCAAGTCTATCATAAGAAAAAATAAGGAAAGCTACGATGGGGTTCAAGGTGAGGCCTCACAACCATAAACATCCAAGTTAGGTAAAATTTATATGATCATTTGGAACAATCACCATACATAGAAAACTAAGAAAAGGTTATGCCCCCTATCCTTGCGACTCTTTGTCCTTGAATAGACATCATGGAGTTACTTGGAAGACATAACAATCATTAATTAACAATCAATCAAAGAAAATTTATAATCGCTTAGATGCCCCTAGTATGAAACATCATGGGAACATAAAAGAATCATAACCAAACCAAGATAAAACTATATGTTTAAGTAGTATTGAGAAATACTATTAATTCATGTCTTCAAGTGCAATAGAGATTCATCAATAAAAATTTTTAAATGTAAGCAATATGTTTCATATCTAAGTGTATGTGAGAGTAACTGTGTCAGCAATTGTAGTCCATGTAGTGTTTTAGAAACATTTGCTAATGAAAGTGTTGAAAAACACTTGTTCATTTAAGTTCCTAGAGTCAAGTGTTTGAGAAACACTAGTTTGATGTCTATTACCTATTAGAAGAGTGAACCATCCTAGACAAGATGCTTAGGAAAACCTAGTAGATGCAAACTAACCATGCTAGCAAAGATGCCCCCAGTGCATAAGGACTATTCCTAAGACGCAAATGCAGACAAATCCCAAGCAAGGATAGGAAATTTAAAAGGAATTGGAGTCACTGAATAGCACAGGTGTGAGTATGAAGGCTTAGCATTGTTAGTGCATTGATAGATAGAGGACAAAGTTTGAATGGTGCCTGTTTTCCAGGTTTTCACCACTTGACAAATATTTTTTATTTTTGCTACGAAGATGCCTGATTGCCAGGTTTTCATCAAGGCACTTTTTCTCTTTCTCAATTTTTTTTGCTATTTTTTCTTTTTTGAATTTTTTTGTAGTATCAAGGTGCCTGTTACCATTTTTTCACCAAGGATACCTTTTCTTCAAGACTTTTTCCACTATTTTTGAATTTCTTCAGGATCAATTTTTTAGATTTTTTTTTGGGTTTTTTCTGAGATTTTCACTATATAGGCTCTGCTTAGCCAAACATCAAGTGTAGAACCACTTCAAATGTAGAGTATTAATGGGATCTAGAAGGACATCTTCCTTAGGTGTAGCTAGCTAATAAGCTCCAGTCCCAAAAGTAGCAGTAATGATATAAGGTCCCAGCCAGTTAGATTTAAACTTTCCTTTCTGTTCTCTATTAGGCTAATTCTTAGGATTCTCTTTTAGAACAAGATCCCCCACTTGAAATTGTCATGTTTTGACCTTTTTATTGTACCCTTTTGACATGTGTTGTTGGTACACTTTTAGATGATTGAATGCTTGTTGCCTATGTTCATCAAGTAAGTCTAAAGAATTTACCCGATCAATGCGGTATTGTTCGTTAGTAACAAGACCTTGTAAAGATACCCACAAAGATGGGATTTCAACCTCAATAGGTAATACTACCTCAGTGCCATAGACTAGGGAAAATGGTGTGGCTCATATTGGTGTTCTAATACTTGTTATGTGGGCCCAAAGTGCCAGATTTAATTGTAAATGCTACTCTTTGCTAGACTTACTGAAAGTTCTATGTAGGATTTTGAGAATATTTTTGTTAGATGGCTTAGCCTATCCATTACCTTGAGGATAATAGATTGAGAAACAATGTTGAGTAATGTTAAACTATGTGCAAAGGTCTTCGATGTCTTAGTTTTTAAATTGGCCCCAATTTTTTGTTATAATTGAAGAGGGTATCCCATATTTATAAATAATGTAGTTCAAGATGAACATAGCCACCTATTTGCTAGTGGCTTTGATTAGAGGCATGGATTTGACCCACTTCATGAAATACTCAGTGGCCGTAATGATGTATTTGTGTCCACTTGAAGAATTAGGATATATTTGTCCAACCAAATCAAAGGCCATTGCTAAAATGGCCAAGGTGTTATGAATGGTATGAGTTCTCTAGGAGGAGCATGGATGAGATTTCCATGTGTTTGGCACTTATGAAATGTCTTTGAAAATTAAATAGCATCTTTTTCCAGTGTGGGCCAGTAATAACCTACTCTAAGCAGTTTCTTAGCTAGTGAAAAGTCATTTGAGTTTGATCCACATACACCTTTGTGGACTTCTTTTAATGCGTGATCTGACTCTTCGTGTTATAAAAACCTAAGAAGTGTACCTTCAAGACCTTATATATATAATTTATTAGTAATGAGGACATAACACGATGCTTTCCTAATCAAGGATCATTTTTAATTTCTAGATAGGTCATTGGGTGTATTTTTTTCAGTTAGGTAAGCAATGATTTTAGCATACCAAGATTGGCCTAGGGTGTTCAAAGCACAAATGACTTGGTATTCATGGGTAGCAAAGGCTGGGTAAGATAGTTCTTCCACCAAGAAATCATAGTGGAATTGATGTTCCTCCAGTTGTAACATGGATGCCAATGTAGCCATAGCATATGTAGCCTTATTATTTGTTTTGGGTATCTTCTGGAATGTGACAAAGACAAATTATTTCTTTAGGTTATCAATGAGTTTCTTGTAGGGCATCAAATTCTCATCTTTGGTCTGATAATCTCCATTTACCTGATTAATAATGAGTTGGGAGTCACCATACACATGTAACTCCAAAATCTTCCACTCCATAGCAAGTTTAAGACCATTCACCAATGGTTCATATTTAGAAATGTTATTTGTACATGGAAACATCATTTTTTAAGATTTGGGTGTTTTGTAGCCTTGAGGAGTTATGAATAGAACCCTGCTCCAGAGCCTTGTTGTGTGAAAGAACCATCAAAGTACATTTTCCATGGATACTCAATTAGATGCATGATTGTCTCGTCAAGGAACTTAATTCTCAAAGGTTCATCATCTTGGAGTGGTGAATCAGCTAATTGGTTAGCGAGGACTTTTCCTTTAATAGCCCTCCTATCCACGTACTCAATGTCAAATTTTATCAGAACCAGGACCCACTTTTCTAGTCATCCTATTAATGTTGTCTTGCTTAAGAGATATTTCAAAGGATCTATCTTTGCAATGAGCTTTACTATATGTGATATCATATAATGTCTTAATTTCTATGATGCGAAGACAACTGCTGAGCAAGCTTTTTCAATTATGTTGTAATTAAGTTCATAGGACACTAGTGTTCTACTGATATAGTAGATTTCTCTTTTCTTTTTAGTTTCATCCTCTTGTGCCAGTAATACTCCTAGTAATTTAGTGGTAGCAAAAATATATAAGAGTAATGGATTTCCATGAATGGGTGCCATGAGAATAGGAGGAGTAGCCAGGTACTCTTTTAATACTTTGAAGTTATTTTCACAATGTTCATCCCATTTGAAGGCAACACCTTTATGTATTAATTTAGTAAAGGGTTGTGCTATGTCTGCAAGTTGTGACATAAACCTTCGGATTGACTGGAGTATCCCTTGTAATGTCCTCATTTGACTAATGTTGTGTGGAGTAATTTCTAGTATAGCTTTAACTTTTCCAGGGTCTACCTCAATTCCTTTTGCTGATACAATAAACCCTAGCAACTTCCCTGATTGAACCCCAAAGGCACATTTCTTTGGATTGAGCCTGAGTTGAAATTTCTCCATGCAATCTAATATCTTTTGCAAGTCTTTGATATGAGTATTCCTTTCTTTTGATTTAGCTAAGGTATCATCTACGTAATCCTCCTATTTTTATGCATCAGATCATGGAAGATAGTAGTCATATCTCTTTGGTATGTAGCTCTTGCATTATTTAACCCAAACATCATAACGTTCTAGCAAAAGGTCCCCCATGCACATGTAAATGCGGTCTTCTCTTGATCCTCAGGAGAAATTTTAATCTGGTTATAGCCTGAGAAACCATACATTAATGAGTACATTTGGTAGCCTGTTGTTAGATCTATGATCTTATCAATGTTGGGTAGTGGAAAATCATCTTTAGGACATGCTTTGTTTAAGTCACTAAAGTCTGTACAGATCCTGATAGATTTATCTATTTTGGATACTAGTACCACATTAGAAATCCATCATGTGTAAGAGATGACTCTTATGAATCCATCTTTCAGTGATTTTTCTAGCTCTGCTTTTACCAGTAATGCTACATAAGGATGCATCTTTCTTAGTTTCTATTTCACGGGTTTGATCCCAGGAGCTATAGATAAATGGTGAATTATTAATTCAGGATCTAGTCCAGGCATATCTATGTAAGACCATGCAAAGTTGATCTTTTTCTCTTTCAGGGACTCGGTGAATTGCATCTTCTCTTCTTCTGATAAAGATTGTGCTAGGTGAACTATTTGAGAAACTTTAGTTGTGCCCAAGTTAACTGGTTGTGTTGGTTCTATCAAAATTGAAGATCTTTCTTGAAAGTGCTCAGGGAGGATATCAAGAATCTCATCTTTTGGCACCTCTAAGAGGTTTTCACCATTAGATACATCTTTTGTTTTTACTATTTTAGAATCTGATACTGCCACAACATGGTTTTCACCATCAGTTCTTTTTTTTCTTTTTATTTTTCAATTTGTGACTGAGAAACTTGATATCCTCCTGTCACATGTTCATGCTCCTTGCATTGGTGGAAGAAGGATAAGGTTCACAAGCATTTAGGTAGCAAGCCAAAGTGTAGTTATTGGGGAATTTCATGATAGGATTAGGATCTAAATTTGTCCAATCAATTAAGTCAGGGTTTATTAAAGACAATGATTCAGATTTTGGGAAGGATAGCATAGCGTCGGTGTCAAAACTATTAACAGACAAGACATGTTGTGTTAGATCTACTTCTATGGCATTTAGATCATTGAGAGTTAAATCGTCATTAAAAGGTCCATTATTAGTACTATGTGGACCTAACTCTAGCGACTCATTAGTTGAGTATTCTTCTTCTTCTCTTCATAGAAGGAGGCTCCTAGCTTGTAGCCTTTGAATTTCTTCTAGACCCAGGAGAATACTAGTTTCTTCATCAATGATTTAGGGAAGGGATAACTCCTTTTCTTTGGGAACATCAACAATGTTAGGAGTAGTGTTAGAATTCTCTCTATGTTCTGATGGAGTTGCAAACATGTGAATCACATCCATTTCAATTTCCTCTATGGAAAAAGATAGATCATCCCACTCATAAACATGGGAGTCTGTTACTTCGTCATCAGACCTGTTTAAGAATTAAGAAATAGTTACCTTATGTACTTTATTATCCCCTTGTAGATCAAAGTTTGGTAAATCTAGGACATGTGAAACTATGACTAACTATCCCTAGTTAGGATGTGAATCCTGTTGTCGAGGTGTGTCTTTAGTAGTTATTTCTATCAAGAGAACTTCTGGAATGTCTTCTATTATTTCTTCTATCACTTGAATATACGCCTGTATTAATAAAGGAATATGAGTGTCTTGTGGTGTCTCAAAGCTAGGTACATATCTTTCTCCTTGGTATTTGGGATACTTTGTACCAATATGCAATAATATTTCATAGGTCCATTGTTCTAGTTCTATTTATTCTTCTTCATCATCACTTCCTTCATCAAAGATCAAACTATCCCTTGAAGTAGAGTTTTTAGATTTATTGTTGAAACCTAGTCCTTTTTTATCTTTGGTATTTCTAAATTCCATGGGTATAGGTTCAATAAGTCCCTTTCTCTTTTTTCCTAGCAGTATTTTTCCTTTATAGCTCATTTGTTTGAGGAGATCATATCCTTTACCATAATTTGCTGGGGATATTTCCATATGTTTGAACTCATTTAATTTTGGTTCTCCCATGTAAAGCCAAGCCAAGACTGCCTATTCTTCTTTTTCATCCTCTCGGGAGGTAGATGCTTTAACCATACTAGTTTCTTTGTGGATTTCTGACTCCTTAGGTATAGCAGGTGTGAAAGATGAGGAAGGTTTCCCATAAGATCTTAGACACACGGGAAGTTCTTTCAATGATGGGGTCATGTCTAGCTTGTATTCTCCCATACTAGTTTCGTCAAATTTTAAGGTCTTCCCAAAGCTTTTCATAACCATGTCTTTGGTAGTTTCAGGTACAGTCTCTTTTGGAACTTCCTTGTTATGAGGGACCATACTACCTACTTTAACATTATTGCAAGTATAACTGGCATCTGCAGGAATTGTTACCTCCACTCCATTATGTGGGAATTGATACACTAGTGGAAAGTAGATGGTACTACTTACATTTCATGGATCCAAGGTCTCCCTAATAGTATGTTGTAAGCCAAGGGTAGATCTAGAACTTGACATTTTACATTTCTTTCAACTGGTCCTATTCTGATTGGTAGAACATTGAGACCTTTAGAGGATCTATCTTCCTTATCGTAAGCTTTGATAGTGATCTTACTCCTTGAATCAATAGTTTTCTCTGAGAGACCCAACTTCCTGATTAGATTGAGATTACAAATGTTCAACCTTGCACCCCGATCTATCAATACACATCTAAAATGAGATTTGTGAATTAAAAATTCAATATGAAGAGGTTGATTATGTGGATGTGCCAATAATTTATTATCTTCTTCTGAAAAGGAAAGGTAATGTGGTGCTGAGATATGACTAACCATTTCTTGGAATTTGTCTATATCAATGCCCTTTGATACATTTTCTAAATGTAGGGCTTGTTCAAGAATTTCCCTATGCACTGTAGAATTTTAAGTAACTCAAAAATGGAAATTTGAGCAGAGGTTCACTGTAATTGATCCACCAAGTTATAGTTTGCTACTGGAATGGTAACTATTTGTCTTGCCGCTGCCGATTTGAGAATAGTGACAATAGGTTCCTTGGAAGTTGTTACTGGTTTTGATGAGGAATGAGGTCCTTTGATTGTGACTTGCACTTGACTTTGGGTTAGTGCATTTGATTGGGAAGATGTGTCTTTAACACCTTTAACAGTGACCACATTAATTGATTCGGTTTTGATATCTAGCATGTTGATCACATTATCATTATTAGAGTAGGTGTAATTTATGTCATTTACTTTTCCTTTAGATGCTTCCCCTTTCTCATAATTAGGGAATGGTTTGTTAAATGCCATATGGTCTTCATTAGTGGTGTATCCTTCCACCTTGATCTTACCTCCTTCAATAAGGTCTTGTATAACATGTTTGAGTTTAAGACAATTATTAGTATTATATCCCTTTTTTTTGTGAAAGATACAATAATAATTTCCATCCCATCATCTTGGTTTGACTTCCGGTTCCCATGGTTTTGAATCTGGGATTGTGAGAACTTTGTTGTATAATAGTGTCTTCAAAATAGTCTCAAGAGGTTTTTCCAAAGGAGTGAATGTTCATTGAGGTTTAGAAGGCCATGGTTGACTCTTGGTGTTCTCATTGTTTGCTTTAGGTATTGTAGTTGTTACCTTGGCATCTTTACTTTCTTTCATAATGTTTGTTAGATTGAATAGCACTGGTTTAGGGTTAACATTAGATACATCTACCACTCCATCATTAAAAACATTCTTGTTTTGTTTCCACCATTTAGGTTTGTTGTTGGAGTTGGTGGATTTTATTTCACTTTGGAGAGTGATTTCTCCCTTTTTAACCATGACTTCTTCAATATGGATGGCATTTCTGATCATCCTATCAAAGCTAGGTGAATCTTGAATTTGTAATGCATAGTTTAATTCAGGTATCAAGTTATTAACAAATATTTCCATCTTTTCCAATTCGGGAATAGCTCTTGATTACCTTGCAAATATTCTCCTCCACCTCTGTAGAAAGTGTGTAAAGGAATCACCGGTTCTTTTCTTTGTGTTACATAGGTCCATCATGGTTACATCGTGTTGTATATTGTAGGAATAATGTTGGATAAACCGTTGAATCAATTCATCAATTTTTTTTACCTTAGGTGTGAGTTTGGAGAACCACTCCATAGCATTTCTGCCAAGGCTTCTTAAAAATAGCCTCATTAAATATGTAGTTTCATGTATGTACTCTATTCTTAGAGCACAAAACTCTCCCACATGATCATGTGGATCAGTCTCTCCTTTATACTTGTCATATTTTGGTCGTGCCATGTTGGGAGGAAATGGAACCATATTGATAATATTGTCCAAAGGTAATGGACAAATTGAGTCCAAAGTGTATTTTGTCTTGGGTTTAGCCTTCTCCTATTTGAAAGTTGCAAGTTTAGTTTGCATTAAGGTTAGTTGTTTAGTGAGAATAGAGATAGGAGTTGATACCTCCTTTTCCTTTAGTTGTTCAAAATCATAATATTTAGGTAATTTTACTCCAATGGATGCTAGATGGAGAAAGTATTTCTCTTTATCTTCACCAATTATCTTTTCCAATGTTCTTTGGAATTTCCTACTTTGTTTGAGTCTATTGTATTCTTCTTCAGGAATCTCTCCATCACTTTCTGAATCAAACAAAGGGCTTTCAAAGTATGGTTCTTCTTCACCACCGCTAGCATCATCTCGATCTAGTTGGTCTTGCTCATGGTTGTATGCTTTGAAGGCATTAGCCCATTCATTTCTATCAGCATCCATTTCTGGTGCGGGTGAGTCTGTGTCAAATAGAGGATTGTGAGACGTCTCTCCCTTTTGAAAATGTAGTAATTTAGGAGGTACTTTGGATTCATCAGCAAAATACTTGTTGCATCTTGTGTTAACCATGAATTTGTGTCTCAACTTTGTCAAAGCTTCCCAATAGTGTCAAGTAGAGTCTCAAATTGTTCAAGTAAGTGTGTCTAGGTAGAAGTGTTGTTTGTGTTTTGGGGGAAGTAAATTATTCCAATGTCAAAGGGTTGGAATGCCCTGATAGTGAGCTGGGAATCAAGTTGTTTTTTAGAGTGAATATACCACATGTCTTGAGATAAATTGTAAGAGTTTGAAATGACATGCAAGGTAAACCTGAAAAAGTTTTTGAAACAGCAATAGAGAGACCATAAAAAGAAACAAGGTTAGACTAATGAGCCAAAAGGGTATCCAAATAAATTGATTTTCTCTGAGAGGCAACTATGCAAGTGCCCACTGTCCCAGATGCGACACTCTGTATGCAAGCTTTTGCAAAACTAGATGAAACCCTAAGTGTCTTGGATATGACCTTTCTCCCTAAAAGTGATGCAAGATTGACTAGATGCGAGCTTGCACACTACATGTGAGCTTGCACAACCAGATGTGAGCCAAGATAAACCAAAAATGTCTGTTTGTTGTTCTGTCAATTTAGTGTCTGATTTGTCTTGAAATTCGTGCAAATTTGTCTGATAGTAGGTTGTTTTTGAGTCTTTCTAGTGAGTGAAAAATATGGTATGTAGCCAAAGGATTGAATTTTGTTGCTTGTTTGAATGATTTATCTTGTTAGTGAAATTTCAAACACATCAAACATTCTTGTATTGTTATGGGCGAATAGACACATCCTTATGCCCTATTTTCTAAGTAGCAGATGAAAATCCTTGCTTGTAGACTTAGGTACACAATCAAATGCTAATAAAAATATGGCTATCACCAAGAATGCAATGGCTCTCATTATGATATCATATTAGCCAACTCCAAATGCAAGTTAGGGAACGATATGACGAGTATCTTGGGGAAATTTTTTTTTTCCTTGCACAAGGATTATCACCCTTTCGGGGATGAATCAGGAAGTTTTGACTACAAAGCTTGTTGTTTATGATGGGGAAATCCATTCAAAACCGTCTCCCATAGAATTGCACAAGGAAAAATTGAGGCGTATAGCCTATGAGTACTCATATATATGTGGTCTCATAAGAAATATTCAAGCGGCTCCGCTCTACACATACCCAAGCATGTTCAAGGAATGATGTCAAAATTCCAAGAACAAAACCGATGTTGTCTTCCAAGGATTTGGCCTTCGAGGAAGTAATTATTTATAGTAATTTGGAAGGTTTGGCGTAAAACCTGTCCTCACATGGGTCAAACCTGGGATATTTTTTCCTCTACTGGCAGGCCCTCTAATGTTTAATAAGCGTATAAAGAATTGGCGAGCTTAGGATTTTGATATTTTTGATTCTTTGAAAGAAGAAGAGCATACTCTCCTAGTGCATGTTGTTTTCTCTCAAAGTGCCCCAATAAATGTTCATTCCTTCAAGCAAGTTGAGCTTGATTTAGATATTCCTAAATTATGAAAATATAGTACTTGAAAGCAAATTTTGTTTTGTTCAATTTCCCTAAAATTAGGTGATTTTCTTGTTCAATTACTATCTCAAAAATTTAAACAATGGATGTTCAATTATCCCACAAAATTTAATGACTTGTGTTGTTCAATTACTTGCCAAAGGAAACTTATACAATGTAACTTGTTCAATTGGCCGCACAAAATTTTAATGATTTGTTGTTGTTCAATTACTTTCCCAAATATGAATTAAACGATGTAATGTTTTCTTTGTTCATTAACTCCAAATCCCTCTCAAGTCCTAAATCAACTTATGAGTTTCTAATTTTCCTTAAAGGAAAAGAGCATAATCCCCTAGTTGATTTATTAAGTGATTAGAAGATGTTTTTAGTTTGAAAGACTAACAAAAATATAGGTCAAGATGGGGGGATTGGCCGCCTGCAAACCATAAGTTAATGATTCCTTCCCATTTTCTTTCAACAAAAGAGTCCTTGATAGTGATCTACAAACAAGAGTTATGCTGTTTAAAGATCAAAGATAGAAAAAATCAAAGATTAGTGGTTAGACTTCCCAAACTGCAAGTTCAAAAACCAGATGCGATCCTAGATTTCCTGAATACGACCTTTTTTCCTAGATGCAATCAAATACCCCAAAAATAATGAAATGCATACCCGATCTGAGCCTTTGACCAGAAGTGATGCGGGATTTACGAGATGTGATCCTAGATTCTATGATGTGATCACATATCCTAGATGCAAACCTTGGGGACAAAAAATGAGCCTGTTCTAAAAACCTGAGAGGACAAATTAGTAGAAATTGAATGGAAAATAAGGTAAAATGCAAGATTTAGCCCCACGGTGGGTGCCAAAAATATGTGTATTATTTTTTGGTTCCTGTAGCTATAATACAACACTTTAATAAGTCATTGCATTAGTGAAAAACAAAGGTTAGAAAGCATATCAATCACTAAAATAAACCTATTGCTTCCTATCTAGGAGGAGTATGAAAAATGCCATAATTTCCTTCATATTATGCATTTGTCAGTGACATATACAACCTAGAATGAAAGATTCAAATGAAACTATTCTACATGCTCAAGAAATATGCATTCTAAGCTCTAAAAATGAAGATTATAACAATGCATAACATAAAAGCTACAATGTAATGTAAAGTCCTAATAATATGAACAACATAAAAATTCTTTCAACAATCCAAAATTTGGGGCCCATTGAGCTTAACACTCATCTTATTTATAGAAGAAATTAGGAGTGAGAGGAGAGAGGAAGCCATTAATGGAGGATGTAAGAAGCATTAATGGAGGATGTAATAAGCATTAATGAGGATATCATTAATGAGGCATGGTGGAGGAATAAGCATTTAATGATGCATTTATGAGAGCATTAAAGAGGCATGGCGAGGGTGTAAGTCCAAGCTTGAGAAAGTGGACTTTGAGGGAAGGGGAGCTTGAGAATGTGGAATTTTTGAAATGAGTTGAATTCTTAATCGCAAAATTAGGAATGTGACATCATTAGGAAGTGCGTTAGGATAGGATTAAGATTAGAAGTAGGCTTAGCATGGGTGAAGGGGTTGGGATTAGTTTGAACCCAGGGTTAAGGTGGTTGAGGTAGGTTAGGTTAGGGGTTAAAGGGAATATTAATGAAATGAATTATATTTAATATATTCATTCAATAATAGGGAAATTAATTATTTAAGCTTTTGATTACTTTTGATAATTAATTAGGACTATAGCCAATTAATTAGATTAATTTAGGATAGGGGATAGGATTTTTGCAAGTGATGAGGTGCAATTAGGATTTTATTTAATTCCTTTTTAATTAATTAACTTAGCCATGTTTTTTATTTGAATTGGTTTGAATTGAATTGATTTGATTTAATTGGCTAAGGTAATTAATGTAATTTAGTGATTAAATCACTTAGCATATTAAATTTGATTTGAATGAATTATGCCAGTAATTTGAAGATTTGTTTTGAGATAATTAGGGGTATGATCGCACTTAGGGAAAATAGGGTCTATGGTTAGAGTAGATGAATTTAGGGTGGTTACAACTAAAAACTTCTCTCCAGAATGTCTGTGTGATGCGTTTCTCAAACATCAGTGTTCTGGCATAATCAACAATTGATCTATTCCTTCTTTCAGCAGTCCCATTTTGCTGTGGTGTTCTCGGTGTAGAAACTTGTCATTGAATTCCATGCTCATTAAAAAATTTAGTGAATTCATCTAAAATAAATTCTCCTCCTCTATCTGATCTTAGACATTTCATTTCTTTTCCACTTTGTTTTTCAACTATAGTTTTATACCGTTTAAACATCTTAAATGCTTCATAGTTTTCTTTCAAGAACATAACAATCATCATTATAGAATAATAATCAACAAATAATATGAAGTATCTATCACCATAATAGCTCTTTGTTCTCATGGGTCCACATAATTCAGTATGGACTAACTCTAGAATATCATTAGATGTGTAGGTTTTTCTCTTGAAACTAGACTTTGTCATTTTTCCTTTTTGACAATTCTTGCACATGACATGGTTGGGATTTGACATGCTCTGTAAGGCTCTTACTTTTCTTTTCTTGCTTATTTTAACTATGTTTTCAAAATTCACATGACAGAACCTTTTATGCCACAACCAAATGTCTTCATTTCTAATCAATAAACAAGTTGTCTCAATGTTATCAAGATAGAATAGGTTACTTTTTGTTTTTTCACCAGTACCGATCAACATTCCTATTTCATTATAGATCTTTTCCTTTTTGTTCTCAAATGCAAATTGGTGTCTTATGTTAGTCAATTATGAAACACTCAATAGATTATAGTTAAGTCCTTTCACCCAATATGAATTTTCACATCTGATCATATTATTCAACATGATCTTTCCTTTTCCTTCAACTAGACAAGGTGATTCATTACCCATCCAAAATAATCCACCATTATAATATTCAAAAGTTTCAAAATTTTCCTTATCTCCAGTCATTTGGTGAGTACAACCACTATCAATAATCCAAACATTATTTTTACTAACCTTAGATATGAGTGAAATTTCAAAATACCTTTCTTCTTCTTCTGAATCATCCTTCATAGTAACAAATACTACCTCAATGTCTTTATCATATTCAGTGTCAGTATTCTCATCTTTGTTCTCAACCAAGTAACAAGCCTTCTTTCCTTTGTCCTTGTAGCCTTGGTTATCTCTTCTATCAGATTGTTAGTTGCTTCAGTAATCTCGGTCATCACTTCTTTCATACTTCTTTTCATAAGACCTATCATTGTTTCTTTCATCCTTTCTTTTGTTAGGACATCTAGCAGCAAAGTGACCAATCTCTTTGCAATTAAAATAGACAAAGGGTAATTTACCTTTGTATCTACCTTTTCCTCTCTACAATCTTCTAGCCATTAGTGCTTCAATTTCATCAAGTTCTTATTCATCACTATCACTTTCACTATCATTTCTCATAGTGTGTCTATCAATCGATTTACTTATTTTCAAAGAAGATTTGAATGCAGACTCAAGAGATGGTAAGACACTATTGTCATAGTTATTCATCTCAAATGAAATAATTCTAACAATCAAACTATCATGAGTAACATTGTTATTTTCTACTGCTCTCATTTCTTGAATTATAGATACTCTAATAGCATAAATAGGTAGTGAGGTTCTTAGAATTTTACTTACCACTTTTTCTTCCTTGAGTACACCTCCTACTCCTTAGATAGCATTAACAACCTCTTTGATTCTACTGTTGTATTAAGTGATGTTTTATCCCTCTTTCATTCTAGGGTCATCAAACTTTCCTCTTAGACTTTCAACTTTAGCTCTCAGCACATTTTTATCTCTTCCATGTACTAGCTTGAGTTTGTCCCACATTTTCTTTGTAGTGGTGCATGATTTGAAATTTTACAATTCAACATTGGAGAGTGACGAAGCAAGTTATATCATCATAGAATTGTGTTCATGTTTCTCTCAATTGATCAACTATCAAAGGTCTAGTAGGTAAAACAAATTTAGTATCCAAGTACTGTGTGACATCATTTCCAATACCTAAGAGATGGAGTCTTATCTTGCTTTTCCATTATGAAAAGTTGTCTTTGTTCAACTTAATCACATCCCTTTTACTCATCTTGTGATCTTGAGCTTGAGTCTTGAAACTCTCTTCCAAGCACACTAGCTCTGATACCAATTGTTATAATAATTGAGAGGGGGGGTATGAATTAGTGGCTTCAAAAATTAATCCACTAATCCAACCAAAACTTTATATCAGAAATATAATGACACTAGTTATCATTCAGTCCTACAAGATGTATGCCTTTAAGTAATCTTTATCAAATTTATACTACTCGGTGAATATACCATTTATCCTTTTCTAAGCTTTACCGAATAGCAACAATTAAACTTTAGTGTTTACCGATGAATCCTAATTTAGTAATGTGAAACCTCAAAGAAATGAACCATATACAAATTTGACACATGGATTTAACGTGGAAACCTTGTTAAGGGAAAAAACACTTGGGATAGGTAACCAAAAATTTTCACTCTTCTGAAGTGAGTTCAGTGAAGAGCCAACCCTGTTAAAGGTTACAAACACACTGTTAAGTGTGGCCTTGTTAGAGCATTTAAAACTAACATTTTATCACTTGACCTAGCATTCACTATTCTTTCAACATAAAAGTCTTTTGATACTCCTTAGGATTTATCTCAATATAATAAGGATGATTAAATCCCACTCGGTTAAGAGATTTTCTTAATCAATGGTTAAACTAAAACAATAAATGATCTGTTCATTAATACAACTTTACTTGTAGATTTTTAGATCTATTGTAAGTTCATAATACCTCTTCTGATCAATATTCTATTCAATTCCTTTTTCTCCCCTTCTTTCTTCTTGGTGAATGTTGTTGCTTCTCTGCAACTCGGTGTCTGTAGAATTCTTGCCTCTGTTCTTTAGCCAGTATGACCAGATCTGCATGAAGACTTCTATCTTCACCAGAATTATATTCAAAATTCCTCTTTTTTATAATGAATTACTTGTCTCTTTATATAGACATGATTCCACCATTTCATCTCCTTGTCTTTCTTGTTTTTTATGTACACTCTTTCTTGATCTAGAAATCTTTCCATGCATAGATTTAATCTTTAAAGCCTTGCTTTAGCTTTATCCCTTAGATTTCTCCTTGACAATTGTGAATAATACTAGCTTTAAATCTTCAATTCAACTAGTCAATAAAAAATAAAATCAATCAGTTAACTCTATCTTTAGCTCCTTCCATCTAAGTGTTTTTTCATTTCCTAACTTCAGTTCTGATCGGTGATCAACTCTTAGTTTGATCAGTCATTGACTCCTGTGATCCCCGGGCATCAATACCGTTTGTCGGTGTTGTCCGTCGATCAACACTATGAATCTTCTTGGGGTTTACTTTAGTTATGCTCATGGTTATGGTGCTTGGTATACACTATGACTGCTTGGGGTTCTCTATTATTTAGTGTGCACTATCCGTCGGTGTTTATTGTCACTCGGTGTACACTAGCTTTTTATGTTTCCCAATAACATAAACTTTATCTCTTTGGTTTCTTGAAGTCTATGACAATATATATATATGACCAATAAGATTATATCAAGTTGACATACATGAAAATACAATACATAAATGATTTAATGTCTTCCATTTACTTTCTACAACTCGGTGATCATCAACTTGTCATCTTCAAACATTCAATCAATTATAGTTCATCAATTCTTTCACTAAACTTCTACAAAAAGACATAGTTTTCAAGTGGGATGCACAATGTGAGGAATATTTCTCCTTATTGAAGTCATATTTTTTAAATCCACCTATACTTATCCCATCCATCAAATAAAAGCCTTTACTCTTTTATATTTTAGCAACAGATCACTCTTTAGGAGTTTTACTAGCTCAAGAAGATAATGATGGAAAATAAAAGGCAATCTGTTATCTCAGAAAAACCTTGTCCAAATATGAACTTAATTATAGCTTCATTGCATGAGCATTCCTTGTAGTAGATTTTTCTTCCCAAAAAATACATCATTATATGTTGGCTCACAAGGTTAAGCTCATTGTTAAAATCAATCCTCTCAAGTATCTACTTAGAAAAATAACTCTCACAAGGGGATTGGCCAAATGGGTGATGGTATTGAGCGAGTTTGATATACACTATGTGGATAGAAATTCCATCAAGGGACAAGTTATAGTGGATGAATTGGTAGAGGATCCTCTAGGTAATAACCATCCTATTCAATTTGAATTTCCAAATTCATAAATAATTAATGTTGGAAACTTTACTTTGATGGATCATACACACAACATGGATTGGAGGCAAGCATTCATCTAATTACCCCTCAAGGATACACAATCCCCAAGTGATATAAACTTCTTTTTCCATGTACAAACAATATTTCTGAATATGAAGCCCTAGTCATAGGCATCAAAATGGCTTTAGAATGGAAAGTGACACAATTGCAAGTATATGGTGATTCAAAACTAGTCATAAATCATATTAATGATGAATACGAAATAAAGGATGACAAGTTGACGCCTTGTAAAATAATGATAGATGATTGGAAAAAGTACTTTTCTTTAGTTACTTTTGAGAAAATTATAAGAGACAGAAACAGAGTAGCAGATGCCATGGAAACCTTATCTTCTCTTCTTCAAATACCAAAACAAAATGTTAGATGTGAATTCTCGGTGGAAGAGTTGGTGAAACCCGCATTTTATTTTCCCGAATCCCAAATCATTTTATTGTTAATTGGACATAACACGCCTTGGTATGGACCTATTTTTACTTACCTGAAAGACCAAACTTCACCCTTGGACCAAACCTGTAATCAAAATAGACACTTCATACGCCATGATTCCCATTATACCATCTTTTCTGACACCCTATATCACAAGAGTCTTGTTGGAACACTTCTTAGGTGTCTAAAGTATCAAGAATCAAAATTATCTTTATGAGAGGTTCACGAGGAGATCTATGGGTCTCATTCTAGTGAGTTAAAATTAGCTAAGAAAATCCTTTGCATGGGATACTTTTGGCCAAATCTAGAGAAGGATGCTTTTCATTTTGTCAAGATATGTTAGAAATGCCATATCATAGGAACATGATTCATGTTCCAACGCAATATTTACACCCGATGACCACACCTTGGCCCTTTTAACAATGGGGTTTTGATTTAATAGGGGTTATTTACCCACCTTCATCCAATGGTTATAAATATATCATAATTTCAACAAGGTATTTCACTAAATGGGTAGAAGTTATTCCTTTGATGAGTGCAACAGGTAAACAAATATCAATGTTTATCCTAAATCACATCATTTGTAGATATGACATTCCTCATGCTATAATAACCGATAATGGAATTTTTTTTTTTAAAAAGGATGTTGATGACCTATGTGACAAGTTTTATATTATACATCATTCTTCTTCCATTTATTATCCTTAAGGGAATGGTCAGAAAGAAGAAAAAAACAAGAACATTATCACAATTTTGAAAAGAATAGTTGATAATTCAAGAAGGAATTGGCATGTAGAATTGAATCCAATATTATGGACATATCAGATGAGCATAAGGAAACCAACATGAGCAACAAAAAATTTATTATTCTATGGAGAAGAGGTTGTATTATCTTTAGAATTTGAGATTCCATCCTTGAGAGTCTCCTTACAATGTTTGATAACAGATGAAGATTATAGGGTTGCTAGGCTTCAACAACTTGTGTTATTACAAGAACACCAAACTTAGGCATATGAACATCTCAATGTATATCAAAATAGAATGTCAAGGAACTAAAACAAGAAGATAAAACCTAGGGTGTTTCAAATTGGTGATTTAGTGTTGCGGGAAAACCCTAAAAATCAAGAAGAAAGAGAGAAGAAAGGAAAGTGGGAAGAAAACTGGTTGGGACCATTCATTATCACTTCTTCTTTTGGAATGAGAACATAAAATATAGCTAATTATGGTGGAGATGAGTTACAAGAACCTATTAATAACATTCATTTGAAGAGGTTTTATACCTGAAAATCAAATAAGAGAGTTTCAAATGAAATAGTATAAGATGAGAGAAGTATCAGATGGAAGAAAAGCATCATTCTTTGTATAGTGAAAAGAGATCCTGAAAATCTCAAAAATAGTGAGAAGAGATCCTAAAAAAATTCAAAAAAATAGTGAAAAGAGATCCTGAAAAAATTTGAAAACAATGGAAATAGTCTTGAGAAAAGGGAAAAAAGTGGAAAATTGAGCATGAAGAAAGAAAAAACATTCAAATATGGATCCTAAAAAATTGTTATCTTGGTGAAAACCTGGCAAACAGGTACCTTGGTAATAAAACCAAAAAAAAGGAAAAAAAATCAAAAAAGATAGAGTACCTTGGTTAAAACCTAGCAATAGGCACCTTGGTAGCAAAAAAAGAAAAAGAGCAAAAAATTCAAGTGGTGAAAACCTGGTAAAAAGCCACCATTTGACTCTTAGGTTTTGCCTAGTTTCATTTGTCCATCTGCATCTTTTTTCTACCATTGTGTATATCCTTGCATCTATCATTTGCACATAATCATAATAAAGTCTCTAAGATGCATCTTTCATATACCGAGCTTTTCTCATATTTTGGAAATTTTCCCAAGCCTTACATATTTCTTTTCAACTGGGGGCATTAATCTAAAATTAATGGATTTCAACAAGGCAGACACCAATTCACATGAATCTAGGCATCCAACCACAAAAAATAGACACTTGAACCTTTGATTTACATCATTGTTTAATTTGCATCTGATCTTGACACAAACATATTCCTTGACCTTCATTGACTTATTATTATCAGGATTAAAAATAAACAAAACCAAAAAAAAAAAATGGACGGAAGTTCTATTTGAAATATGGATACAACAATAGCACTAAGTTTTTTGGATGAGGTTTTGAATTTTCTTGAGTCATTTCTTTCTAGTTAATCCATGATGGTTCGACTAGATTATCAATAATGAAAGCATGACATATTTTCTTGATTGTTGTGTTACTTTTTTAAGATTGATTCATTGAAGTATGCAACTTTGTCTAAAAACATGACCATTAAAGAGTCATCAAGGACATTTCGCATATGGAAGTGATTTAATCTCTGTCTGTTCATGTAAAAGGATACCTTGGTCATTGAGATCTTCCATATCTTAATTCCAATCCACTTGCAACATTGAATTTGATGAAAGAGGTATTCATACTCCCATGGTTGAACCAGTGAGATTTATACCGGATTCATTGTTGAAATTTGACCTTAGTAGTATTCATATCATCATGGTTTGTCAAACTCACCAGTGGTGGTTGTACGTGCTAGAGGTACCAAAATTCTTGATGATGAAAATTTAATCCATGCATTCTTTGCAAAAATGACCGTTAGTTACATTCATTTTAGAAGTAGTTTTGCATAAGGGATTTCCTTCGATAGGGAATGAGTTTTTCAAAGGGTTGATATCATCAAAAACAACTTTCTCTTTTAAATCGGGGTGAACCCACAATAGTGGGTTACACTTTTTTGGAGGAAGAAATTCCTCCTAAGATTTGCAAAGAAGGTGGATTTAGAAAGTACTTTCGATAGAAAGTAGGGACTTTTGATAGATAGTACTTTCTATTGAAAGTCCTTGAATATGGAAATTTCACTCAATTAATTTCGTTAGAAATTAGTTTCAACCAAAATTAATTAGTTTTGATCAAAACTACTTTCTATCAAAAGTAGTTTCTATCGAAACCCTCTGATTAGAGGCCATTTGTAGAGGCTAACAAAAATCTACAGTTTTCATGGCTTTGGGGCTCAAGCACGAGGCTCAAGTGCGGGGCTCAAATGGAAGAATAGGGAGACTTCCTTTTGCATCACACAAGTACTCTAAACAATCTTTCTAACGAATATAGATTTGACATTTTTTTAATTAATTAGGTCTATGTTTTTTAACGTGCATCAAACTTAGGTTTTTTATCGAATATAAACCTCCAAGTTTGACGTTAAATGAAAAATAGTAGAAGAGAGAATTTTTTTTTTGAAAAAAAATAGTGCTCTCTGGCTTTGAGTCTACTTTCTATCAAAAAAGAAACATTGAATTTTGATAAATACACAACAAGTTATAAGCTATGCAGTCAAGGTATGTCAAAATTATAGTTTACTCTACTTCAAACATTCATAAAATATGCAATAATCATGATAATGTCATTAGACCAATTTCATGCCCTTTGTATGTATGTTACAAAACCAAATTCAAAAGAAGCACATTGATATCTATTTTAGAAAAAATGTTATGCTCTATGAAGTCAATGTAACTTTTTGAAAATGACATTTTCAGCAACATAGCAGTTTTAGTGGGTGAAAAAAAACCATTCAAATCAATTCAAAAAAAAGAAAAAATATATATTTAAAATCTAGACACAAAATCCTAAAAGACTCTAGTTTACTTCATCTTCTGAATTTGAATGGTTTAATGATAATATGCATCCAAATCTAAAATATTTTTTCAAAATGTAGACTTCAATGTCCGTTTAGGCAAAAAAAGTGTATCCCAATATTGTGGGATCACCCATCGAGTATGTCAGAATTTAATCAAATACATTTCATATAATTATTCATTATTCTTAAAAAAGTACATTATTTAATAAAGCATTAAATTATTCATCATTAAGGTGCATTTCATTAAAAGCTATATTGCATGAGAAAATAAAAAAATGAAACATTCTCTCATCTAGTTTCATTGCATTAAATTCATCATTAACATCATTAAGCGCATTAAATAAAAGAATTTATCATACATTTTTTGCATCCATCTAAGTATATTTATACATAAGAAAACTCATTGACATCATATAGAATTAAATGCATAACCATATAGAAGTGCATCCATGTATCATCAAAACATAAGTCCAACATATAAGGACATCATAAAAGAGAACAAGGAATCAAGAGAAAGAGTGTCTATCATAAAAGTTATCATCAAAGGTCTATCAAATATATATCAAGATACATCAACCAAAGCTACATCAAAATCTTGATCAAAATACATAATGATACATCATATAACAAGAGGGAGGCTCATGATCTCAACTAGGGGAACCATCTGTACCACTTTCCCTAGCTATCCCATCTAGCTCATATGTACCATCTGTCCCTCTGCCCACTAAACTGTCTGGACTCGATGGTGGAGTCTAAAAGTACTCACTATGCTAGGCCTCTGTGCCATCATAGTCATAAAACTATGCATCATAGTAGCAACCTGATCAATACGGCTACTCATACATGTCATTCGCCTATAGAATCCTAACATCCTATGTGAGTGTATCCATAGCTTGCGGAACCTTTGGATCTATAGGATCCTATGGAGATATCAGAACCTATGGTACTACTGGAACCACTAGAATTATTGGAGCCTACTGAACCTATCCAGCATGCGCTAGCTGAGCCTATCTAGCCACTCTTTTTCATCTTTGTCCCTAAATAGATAATAGAATCTAAGGATCCCAACCACCCAAACCTCTACCCCTCATCCATACCTAACCACCTCGCATTAGTACCTGGCCACCTATCATCCTCACCCAACCCCCATCTCTCCCACCACCTCCAGCTCCACCTCTCCTTAGGACTCTCTATCTCAGTGCTCTACCACCTCTCCTACCACCACCTCTGGCTCCATCATCATCTCATAGATCATCAATATCAGGCATTGACTCATTTGGGTATATAAATCTTGGTAATCTGTATCAAGAAAATCATTGAGTATAATCTTCTGACATCCTAGCATCCACTATATGATCTAGCATTTCCTGTATCATGTAACCCATCCGATGTATCTCCTCACATGCCTATCATTACTCAACCTATGGAACCCACATGGATCTCTCCACCTATATGCGATCATATAAGGCTAACCTCTATGGGATATCCCTTGTCTGGCCATACTTCTCATCACTTTATAGAAACAAAATCTCTCAATAATCAAGGGAGATCGCTCGATTATCCATCATGGTGCATACATATATGGAAGCTCTACATCATCCTTATACCATACCTCACATCCAAGGTAGGGTCACCACACTACCTGATCCATGTCATCAAGCATACGATGCCAAAACTCTAGCTTGTCCGAATGGGACTAGACAATCATACCCTCGTAAAGGAAACCAAATGGCCAACCTGGATCTCTTTGTCTAGCTGCAATAATAACATGAATATTCTCCCATGTCTAGAGCTATAGTTATACTGCACAAACTAAAAGTGCAACACCATGTCTATATACTACATGATTTAGCTCATGATATAACTATGCTAGTACGTAAGAACACAAATCAAAATGTCACAGATCTGGAATCATATCCTCTAAAATGGGACCCCAGCCAACATAAAATCCATGACCTCATTAGTTAGGAAGCATGAATTACTAATCAAAGGGCCAACCACTACAAGAAGATGAGGAAACAAAACAAACTATTCCCATGGAATTATCTCATCACCAATTGTGGGATTAGCAAACACTTGTTTGCATGCTACTCCATCATTAACCTGAGCATAATAAACCAACTCACCCCAAGTAAAAATACCCAATAATCTATATACGTCCTTAGGCATAATATTCATCTCTCCCAATGACAAGTGGAAAGTATTAAGGTCAGAGTGCCATCACTCTTCCATAGCTTTAAGTAAACCCCAGTTCATCTGGAATTGACACATATCTAGTAAAAAGGACAAGCCACACCGACCTATCACTTGCTTGTCTTGGGAAGTCAACTAGTCAACCATGTCTAATGGCCACGACAGTAGTCCCCGGATATACAATTTTTGGAACTGAATCTTTTGAAATCAAGTGGAATCACATTAGTATCATCATCTAAATCGATTATCACAAATCAATCAAGCTATCCTATCATCCTATCACTCTTCTTGAGCACATCAAATTTTTTCCTAACTCTATATTGTGAGAATGGGAAAAAAATTAGTTATCCTATCAACCTATCAAGATTGACATCATAATAATTCATCAAAATGTTGGAACTAACATCACAAACACTTTTTTTTCATCATATATCAGGCTACATCAAACATTCAATCAACCAAACACTTAGCCAAATTAGAGGACATTCAAATCAGGATTCAATTCATCAAATCAGGCCACATGTCATTTCATACCATCATATGCATCATTTTAGGTATGCACTAGTTAAATATTACTACACACTATTTCATTCTTGGCAGGCGCACCATCAATGTGTATGCGCTAGTTTTTCAACTATGTGTTACTTCATCATAACCTACGTGGTAAAAAATTGGGATTTTGAATTAGGGTTTCCTTATTTCTATCTTACCTATCATATGCACTAAAATATTATTTTTCTAAGTGCTTCATTGCACTATCCTACATGCTACTTCTAACAATGGATATGCTACTTTTCTATTGCACACGCTATTTAAAGGTTCCTACGCACTACTTTGCAGAAAAATAAAAAATCTACTCTAATAACGCGTAAAAATCTTATAAAAGTAGTAAAAATTTTAAATTGATTAAAATAAAGAGGATTTGACCACTCACCGGAGGTCCGTAGTCTATCGGACACTGAAATTGGTGACCTTGCTTGAACCTATTCTCTCAGATCAGCACAACCATCCCTATCAACTTTCTATTCACCCAGAGTAAAACGAGGGTAAAAAGTAAAAATGAAATATGAAATTGACATTTTTCCCCCTTTATACCTTTTTGACCTAATGGAAAGGTATTTTTTACCTTTATTTAATTCATAAGGTTAAAAATTGCACACTGGGGCATTTTTTGAACATTGGATTATCAGAAATGAAATCATAATTTACCTATCACATTCATTTTGGAAACATGTTTCAACATCAATTTTATTTCATTTCCGTAGGGGAAAGATATTATCAGAGCATGAAATCAATCAATCAATTATGGGGCATAAAAAATTCTAAATCATCATCATGGGGAATTTTATCAAGTTATTTTCACATCAGGATATCATATCAGGTTCTTCATCAAATCAGTGGCATCGGCGAATCAGTTAGCAAGATCCAATCAGAAATCAGTCAATCAAACATTATAAATTCTTTAAACCAATGCACTTTGCACATTGATTCAAAGAGGGGAATTTGTAGACACCTAAATTTGGTTAAGAAAAATCAAACAAAGAGTGAAGTGAGCAAATCAAGAAAAATAATTAATGAATTGAATTATCAAATCTATTGGATTAATTAAATAAAAAAGATCAATTAATTATGTAATTAATATTAACTAATTAATTGTATAATTAAATAAAATTAACTCTAACCCATTCAAGGGTGCACATGGATAAATAAAATCAAATAAATCAATTAATTAATTCCTTTTATTCCTCACCCATCACATGGGGAAAATCAAAATCAACCAATGAGGATTAAGGATTGAGCTCACATGGATCAAGCCCAAATTGATTCTCCATCACACATCTTTGAATTGCATCTTCACCACTCATTTGTCTCTCTATTTGAAAGAAACATTTAAATTGTCTCACCATTTGAAACCCTTAACTCAACTCAACATTAATCATGATCAAATCAACTCTACCCCTACCATTGTGAAATCCTTTAAATAGAGGCCATATTTAGAGAAAATGGAGAGAACACACATTCATGAGAAAAGCATTATCACTATAGGAAAATAACTTTGAGTTCATAGCATTTTCATTTTATAATTTGGATAATAGTAATAAATATTGAAGCATTTAGGATCATTTGAGATAAATAGGGTATACATGCATCAAATAGCTCTAATTTCTCATTACTAGGACTATCATTAATGGATATTTGATATGAGAGCATATTATTATTTTTCCTAGATAGAGAGCCATGAGATGCTCATTGCTCATGTTTTCAATTCAACCAATCTCATGAAGATATATTTTATATACACACATTTGAATAGTCTTGGAGCATTGAATAAATGTGCCGCAATATATTCTATGGAAGTGTAGACACATAAAATTGGTCTGGTGTTCTCTAATCAGGTAAATCTGCATTTTTCAGCAAATTGTATCAAATCTCATCAAAATGGATCAAATCAATTCAAATAGACATTTTTTGAGTCAAATTGGGGAAAATCAATTTAAATCAAAGGATTAATTAAAAATGACATTAGATGATTAAATATAATCTTAAAGGGATTAATCAAACTATATAATTGATTTTAATCAATTAATTGTATAGTTTAAATCAAAAATCAAATCAAACCTATTCCCCTACATGGATAATTTAATTAATTGATTGAATTAATAAATCCTAATATCTTTCAACATGAATTTGAGGAACCAATGAGAATTGAGAAAGAAAAGCACATGAATCACTCCAAAATTTCAATCTCAATCACTCATTTTGAACTTTCAATTTTAATCACTCAAATTTGTCTCTTTGTCCCAACCTTTGAGACAATCATTTAAAGTATCCCCCATTTGAAACCATTTGAAAGCCTCTCACTCAACCAAGGCTTAATCATGATCAATTAACTCTACCCTCTACCCTTGGGAAAATCCTATAAATACAAGTCATTTTGCAAGCATAAGGGATCATAGAAATTTAAATGCAAAGAATCCATATTATAACCATTTTCATAGCAATTGAGAGCATATCAAAGCATAATTGATCATTTTCATAGCATTTGTGAGAGCATTTGAGTTCATTATTGAAGAAATTGAGAGAATTTGAGAGCTAGATTAGGCATATCTTTATCATTTTATCATTCTAGGACTGTCATTAGTAGAGATTAAGGTTGAGAGTTCCATTAACATTCTTAGATAGAGAGCCATGGGATGCTTATTGATTTATGTGCAATTCTTAGTTTAAATTGTCATTATTATTCCATAAAATTGCTAGTAAATAAACTAATCTCATGAAGGTGTATTTCATTCACACATAAATGGTGCCCACCATTGGGATTTAGGGCTCAAATCATTGTTTTAGTCTATATTTTGTCTATTTTGCCTTCATTTTGAGCTAATTTTGTAGGTTGTAGGTTAAATGCCACATACAAGCCAAAGGATGACGTCCGCTAAAAATTAAATGACGTCTGCAAGTTCTTTCTTTCTTCTATCTTAATTCTATCACTCCTATCAGCTGAAGTATGACACCTAGACCTGTAAAGCGATGCCTGTCAGTTGGAAAATACCGCCTACAAGCTTGATCCTTCCACTTATACACTTTTATCTTCTACATTTAATATACTTTGTAACACCAGTTATTTGTCTTTTACCACCTATTAGTTGTAAAGTGCCGCATAGAAAAGTCCCAATTAATGCTTACACTAGTGTAAAGTTTCACATAGCTTACTGCAAAGCAACACCTATAAGCTGCTAAATGACACATGCTATCTTCTAGGTTTATTACTTGTAGGTCATTAAAATTAGATTATTAACTCTCTATTTTTGTGTTTTCTATAAATGAATAGACACTGGAAGGTACAGAAACTAGAGGTATGGGTCAAAAGGGAAAGCAAGGAGGTAAGAATTCAAAACAAGCACTCCAAGAAAATTCATAATGCTTTAATTTTGGAAGATTTAGAAAAAGAGCAAGAATTGTATGAGCATTTTGTGAAAATCAGTAGTGCTTATAATAAAAAGTTTCCATTTCTAAATTTATTTTGTGTATTAAGTCCTTAAGTTGTTTTTTTGAAAACTTTGCTAAGGAACTTGATTGCATTGTCAATATGATTTTAGTTTTCTTCACTTTGTTTGGTTGTGTTGACTAACTTGCTAGTGGAGATGGAGATGAAACAATCACCACTAGATGAGTAGAAAAAACAAAGAAAAAACCTCAAAAATGTGCCTAGCCTTTGCTAGCTACAAAGAAAGAGGTATTTTTAAAATCAAGCTTGTTTTCCTTAAATTGTGGCATTTCATTTGTATCTAGTCTAATAGGGCCACCCTATTATTGTCTATTCCAAACAAAACATTAGGTATATGCTCTCAACTTTTTGAAGTTGATCAAAAAGCCAAAAGTGTTGCATTTGGGTGGTAGAAAGAAAGGGAGGAATTGAACCAAATATTTCAAATTTTAAGAACCTCCTTGTCAAGGGGTTGAAAATGAAAAAATGTGTTTGAAGTGCTTGGAATTTAAGGAAAGTAATAGGGATATTATTTTCACTCTTTGAGTGAATAAAACTCCCAAACTTACTTAACTTAGTTCAATTTTTTCTCTCTCATATACATGCTAGTTATCTAGATACATAGAGGGCCTACCTCCCAAGATTTTCCTTACAAGGACAGTGAGAGGGAATGACCCAAAGTGGGAGAAAATAACTTTATCCATGAGACTATCCAACCCACTATAAAAAAATGTACTCTTCCTTAATGGGTCATAGTGACTAAATTGTGTTAAGTATCTTCACTTCCTCTAGTAGTCCTTCGGGATTGAGAAAAATCACACTTTCGTGCGTATGGAAAGCCCGCAAGGGGGCATAAGAAACTTTTCATAGTTTAGCACAGAGGCATTAATTAAAACCTTGTTAAGTAGCAAGCTACCTTGTTAGAGCCATTATTAAAAAGCCAAATTTGACTCTAGGTAGATTGTTTGGAAGAAATTCTTGTTCAAGACCCATGGAAACATTCAAGAACATACACTTCGTGTGTTTAGGAGTAAGATACAAATTTTATGTGTGTTTTGTGTTTGTATTTATACTTTCAAGCAATAATTTCATTTTACCACTCTAATAACAGACATTATCATTTTAAAAGCTCTAAAAACTGTGAAAATCAACTGGATCAGTTAAGTGACATGCACAGACAAACAAATAATGCCTACAACAAGTTCTTTCATGCCTACAAATAGAATTCATTCCTGAAAACAATAAAGTATCACCTAAGTCAGTGGAAAGTGGCACCTAGAAGAGTTTAAACACCACCTACAAATGACCAAACACCACCTACAATATGCAGAGTGCCACGTAAAAAATTCTAGTTACCACCTGCATAGTGCAAAGTCATGCCTAAAATGCCTCAAAGTGACTCCCAAAAACAAAAAAGGTCAAACATGGGGGCATTTCCTGAGGGTTTGAAAATATTTTGAAATCATGTTTGGATACCCTTTTCGGAGTTATTTCTATATAGTGCAACAATAGATCAGACTATCTATTAATTATGATAAAATGGTGATATCACTTATCAATTATGATAAGTTCAGGAATAAACAAGGAATTATTAAAAATGATGTCAAACGCACGAAATAATTCAAATCAGAGAAGTAAGATTTGGTATGATGGCTATATCAAGGA
>MU227413.1:268581-305369 GCA_018584345.1 Thuja plicata
GGAAAGTTTCATCCATGCTATCCTCCATCTTCCCTATCCAACCATTTATCTCACTCACATCCATATTCATTCTTTCACCTTTGATCTTGACAAGGTTGAACATATCCATGAGCATTAGGTATCTGGATATCCATTATGTTATCCTCTCATGATCTTTCTTATCCCAAATCTACCTTCATTATTCCTTGACAGTCTTTCCCTAATCCCAAATCATACCATGATAGCCTCCATCACCCCTTTACCCTTATTATTCTATCCTATCCATATCTTATCCAAATTGAACATTGCTCTTGATCGAAAATGAAGGACATAAAATGAAAAAAATTGTTTTCAAAAACTTCTTGACATGTCCATTCTTTTAGACTACCCACTTTCAGGACATCAATTCATTATCCTATATGCTATCTATCACTGCATTAGTGGATTTCATTTCTTATATAAAACATGCTTCACACTTCTATATACTTTTTCTTTAGCTTGGGTAATCTTTAGGAAATGGTCCTAGGGATCACATTCAATACACATGCTTCATCCATCATTGCCTATCTATTTTCGATACATCAGCTTGTTCATCTCTCTATCATGTCCTATTCCTTTCTAGACATTGGGGAAAACCAATGTGATCTTGTTTGAGAGCTGGTAATTTATAAAAAATAAAAAAATCTTTAAAAATCTCTAAAAATTTAAAAAAAAATTAAAAATCCAAAAATATTTTCATAAAGACTCTGAGCTGCATTTTTCCAAATCATTGTCACATACTAGGTTTTATTTTCCCAGATTTACACATGCTCTCATATTCTCTTGGGGACAAAGCATTGGTTTTGATACGAATGGATTTAGAAGTGCTACTTTTTGGTCACATGACATGAGAGATTTTCAGAACTTCAGAGGAGAGATATTTTTGAACTTTTGATGGATATCATTGTTCAATCCAAGCATTTGATCTTGCAACTTGATCCTTGAGCTTCATGATTTTATTATCAGGATTAAAATTTGACAAAACCTAAATGATTAGAATGTTTGGAAATTCTATTGAAAATCTTGATACAATGCAAAAAAACTTGATTTTTTTGATGATGTTCATTGAATCATGTTATTTTACCTAATCGATGATGTTTTGACTAGATTGGCGATGATGAAGACATGATATTTTTCTTGATTTCAGTGTGAGTGTTTTATGATTGATTCATTGAAATATGCAACTTTGTCTCAAGACATAACCATCAAAGAGTCATCAAGGACATGGTGCATATGGAAGGGATTCAATATCTGTCTGTTTATGCAAAAGGATACCTTGGTCATTTATATCTTCCATATCTTAATACCAAAATCCAATTGCAACATTGAATCTGATGAAACTGGTATTCATACTCCCATAGTTGGTTATTCAACTAGTGAGGGTTGTACTAGTTTCCTAATGGTTACCAAAGTGATGAAAGTGGTATTCATATCATCATGATGTGGTCAATGATGATTATACTTGCTCCTAGTTCCACAATTCTCAATGATGAAAATATATTTCTATTGCATTTCTTTCGCAAAAAGCTAGTGATAGTTAGTTGCATTGCATGGAATTTATATAGATTAATCTTGCATTATAGTTGTTATGGGATTTTCCTTAATCAAGAGGTGGAATTTAATCATGATTACACCATCAAAGTCCTAATCAATGTCCTCAAATATCTGATCCATCAAATTGACCAATGCTACATCAAGGATATCATCAATATACATCTGCTTGCCTAGGGGCAACCTCACCATTTGATCACCTAGGGGAACCTTATTCTCTTCATTACCTATACAAACATCTGCACCTTAATCATATCAAATGACCCTATCTATTATCTTCCCACCATTAATCATCTCATCAAATCCAATCAAATCGAATATCAATCAGTCAAATCATCCTATTGATCATTTCAAGTCAATCAATTATCCTATCATCCATTTTCTCATCTTGAGCGCATCAAATTTCCTAACTCTAGATTTTGAGGAAGGAAAATCTATCCATTTATCAAATCAATCCTTCTTCATCTCTCTAGATCTTGAGAGTGAATTATCAGTTTATCCAATCAATCCATCAACCTAGCTATCCTATCCGATTGACATCAATACAACATCAACCAAGTGATTCTGACTAACATAAAGTGATATCAAAACATCATCAACCTTATCTAAAACATCAAAAACATATTCTCAATCATAGCTATTGGCATAAAATTATCTCCTAACTGGGGAATTTTCAAATTGATTTTATCAGGAAATGAATCTCAATTTCCCAAACTCAACCAAATCATCCAAACATAATGTCGATTCATTTCCTAAGGGGGTATCATATCCACATTAAAGATTCAAATAAAGGATTCATATCATAATTTGTTTTTCATCATCAGGGCCAACATCCTATCATCAATCAAATCTGCATCAAACATCAATCAAATCTGGGGCATTGAAATTTAAAACATCATCATAGTATCAAATCAGGATATGCATTAAACATCAATAGAAATTTGGGGCATTGAAATTTCAAACATCATCAGTGGGGAATTTTGCACTTTATCAAATCAGTTTCATCAATCTTTGAATCAGGGTTTTAAGTCAAGTTTCGCATCTTGGATCAGGTTATAAATCGAGTCAAGGTTTTAAATCAAGTTTCGCATCTTGGATCAGGTTATCAATCAAATCAAGGTATCATTGAATTAGGTTTTGTATCAATTAATTAGGCATTGAATTAGTGATCAGGACATTCAATCTTCTTTGAACTAATGCACTTCACACATCAATTCAAAAAGGGCATTTGTAGACACCTAAATTGGTCAGGTGTTCTGGTACAGGAGCACACCTATCTCAACGCCTTAGTTTTCTTGCTATTTTATTTTGGAATGTACTAACTCTAGCTAATTCAAGAGAGTTTCGGTGGACCTTAGAAGGTCATTGTTTCTTTGTTTCCCTAAGATGGATATGACTAGGTCAATCCATGACTAGATAGTTCCTTAGGAGTTGTCTTGTGTGTTCTCTTTCCAATGTTGCAGAGATGAGTCCTAGAGTGGAAAGGGCACTTGAATATCTTAGGCTATGTTTTACATGACTTTCAGGATGGTCATATTCCATATGTAAACATTTTGATAACAAACCTCAAAGGTTGGAGTGATATAACTAAATTTGTCATTTTCTCGCCAAAGTTGTCAACTTGGCCAAAAAGTGCTAAAATGGGAAAAGATGGAAGAATAATGGATGAGAGGCCAAATAATGCTTAGAAATAATTAATATGCCTCAATAAATTCCCCTAAAAGACCCTTAGTCCTACTTGGTAGGAAAAATCCAAAAGACAAAACAAAAGGGAAAAGTTGCCATGATAACTTTTGAAGATTGCATGACAATTTTCAAGAATGTATTGCAGACAGATTTGGGTGAAGAAATGATGAATGTAATGCCTCAATACATGAAGGAAGGTTACTTAGGAAGTGGAAAACCTATTCAAAACCATGAGAAATCATTTTTAATAGTTGCAAGAAGATTGAAAAAATGAGTTTTAATGGTGTATTGAAAAACATTCTCAGTTTTAATGTTTTTTATTTGCATGCATGTGAAAAGGGAAGGAATATCTAATTTTGATGATTGATCCTTATTATTATGATTAGAAGACTTATTTTCTCTTCACACTAGGGTTGGATTTGAGGTCATGACAATCATGCTTTGAAGAATTTTATTATTGACTATTGTAATTGCCACAGTTTTGTAGAATTGCTATTTTATGCATGCATGAAGGGTGTAATGAACTAGAATCTATATTTTAGTGATCCCTTAATGTTCTTCATGGTCTTAGAAGTTGTTTTCATTTAGGTTTCAAGTTTGGAGGAGGTCATCTTCTTATGTTTTGAAGAGCTTTTGTGTTGTGTCAATTTATTGTCTTAGTTTGACAATCCTCGTGTTGCTTTTTGTTGCATGTAGGGGTTAATGGATTGAAGTTCATAATATAACCTTGGAATCTTATTGTGAATGCATATGTAAACATTTTTCATTTACAAATCAAGTCAGGGAGAAGTCATTTTTCTTGGTTTTAAAAATCATGTGTTTAGGTAGTTTGCTGCCACTTTTTGAGCATTTCATCAAGATGTGCTTGCCACTCCCTTTACTACCATCGAGACTTTATGGGTTTTTGGATTTTGGGAATAAAATTTATGTATGATATGTGTACAGGAGGAGGGGCCCCAGAAACGAGTTTTGATGCCCTAGGCGAGTTGATAACACCTGACTAGGAAACATAAGAGCTTGTGAGCAAGATATAGTGGGTTGAATGCATTGAAGGCTTCAATCCAAGTTTGGATTCAATCAAAGGGATGTGTGAAGAGTCAAAATACACAAGGAGGAGTTACCAAGTCATGATTTGGTATATTTTTCAAGAGACCCTAGAAGGGACTGTCTATAGCAAATTGAAACCCTTAATTTTAGGCCAAAAGTGAATTTCCAATGTTTAGATAGTTTGAAGAGTTGAAACTTTCAAAATCTTGGAGGTCTCCCAAAAGGGTACTTAGATATCAAATTTTTTTGTCACCTTTTTAAGGATATTGTTGAGTTAGAAGGAGAAAACCTTGTTTGTAGGGCTAATTCTAGTAGCCCTATTTGGTGCAAAGTGGATAGTTTTGTAAGATTGAGTCACTAAACGCATTTGAATTGGAGTCATAAGGTTGAATGGGATTAAAAAACATCAAAACACATCCCTAATTTCTCATGAAGCAATAAAGACCCATATTGGGTGGAAATGCAAGTTTGACAATAAGCTAAAGCCCTTGGTTTGGTAAGAAGATTCAATGGTGTAACTAGGTAGGGTAGTTGGAAGATAGGATTGTGATCCTATACAGGGTAGGGTATCCAAGTGAACCCTAATAGGCTAGGAGAAAGCCTAAGAAATTCCTTATAGATAGTAAGGAAATTAGAGAAACCCTATCTGTGTTTACATCGAATTGGTATCAGAGCCTAAATTGATTGGGCTTGTGGTAGATGTTTTAGCGAAAAGTATCAATAGGAGAAAACAACATGATCACCATTATAGAGATTGAAAAGGAAGTAGATGAGAAGAAGGAGGTAATAGAGGATCGAATGGAAAGGAGTAGACTCCTTGAAGAAGCCCTGGATCAGATGAAGGCAAAACTTCAAGAAGTTGCAGATGTAACTAAAAATAGAGATGGAAATGAAGTTAGTAGCAACAAAGGGAAGCAGAAAGTTGATGAAGAAGACATGATACCTAAACCAGACCCTCCAATGAATGAGGAGCTATTCCTAAAAGCTCTCAAAGCCCTAGGAAGAAAAATCCTTAAATGAGTTCCATGTTTTTATGGAAAAATGGATAGTGAACTAGTTATGGAATGGATAGAAAGCATTGAGAATCACTTTGAATGTCAAGGTATAACTGAAGCACAAAAGGTAAAAGTTGCAAAGTCAAGGTTAAGAGGTTCAACATTAACATGGTGGAAGTACCTCAAAGAAGAGTGGGAGAATATGGGTAATAATTCAATTTCAAAATGGAAATCCATGTTAAACAAGGTGAAAGAACAATACCTACCTGAGGATTATGAAATCTAATTGCACAAGAAGAGGCAGAATCTGAAGTAGAAATATTGTGATGTGGCTACATACACTGTATAATTCCAAAAGTTATGCTTGAGGTCAAAAGTCCAAGAGGAAGAGGCTATCAAGGTGGCTAGATATCTTGGAGGCTTAAAATGGAATATCCAAGAGGAAATCAATTTGTGGACTCCTAAAATAGCCCATAAGTGTTTTCAACTGAGATTGAAGGTGGAAGAGAAGAACAAAAAGAGATCATAAACAAACTTCTGAGGAAGACGTAGAGGTAGAGAAGGAAGAGGAAAAAGAGGCTATCATGGAAGAGGATCAGATTCAAGGAAACAAAGTGAAAACAAGCTAGCTGAAAACCAAGAAGGAAACTCAAGTAGAGGAGGTTTCAGCAGAGCTATAGGCTCTAACACTAGTTGGAGAGGAATGAGAAAAAATAACAAAGGAAGAGGAGCATCGTTCTTTGCCACCATGAAATGCTGCCATTGCAACCAGCTAGGGCATCCTACATATAGGTGTCCTGAAAAGGGTTGTAATTCTCAAAGTAGTATGCAAAGAGTTAACTATGTACAAGAGGAATCAATTTGCAACAGCAAGCCATCTGAGGTACCCTTATAATTAGAGGAAGATGAGAACCTCATGATAAAGAGGACATTGATCAAAGATCCAAGAAAAGAAGAACCAAGCCAAAGAAGAGCACTCTTTAGAGTGAAGTGCAAGATCATAGGAAAGGTGTGTAGAGTCATCATTGACTCAGGCTCAATTGATAACATCATTAGTGAATAAGTAGTCACCAAGCTAAATTTGAAGAGGATTCTACATGAAAACCCATACAAGGTTTCATGGTTCAACAAAGGATAGCATGTGTTTGTAGGAGAACAAGCATGGGTAGAGTTCACCATTGGCAAGTATAAGGATAGAATTATATGTGACATTCTTCCCATGGATGCATGCCACATTCTACTTGGAAGGCCATCTCAATTTGATAGGCAAGCCATGCAAGATGGAACAAATAATACATACTCATTCAAGAAAGATGGAGTGACTTTCAAAATCCCTGATAGAAGAAGGAGAGGTGAAAAAATCAAGTCTAAGTGTGCTCATGGTTGATGAGAAAGAGTTCTTGAAGACCCTAGGGGAAGGAGAAGGAGTTAGGTTTGCATTAGTGTTGAAGCCAAAGGGTGAAGATGCTATCAAGAAATCAGAGATACCAAGTGAAGTGCAAGAAATGCTTGAAGAGTATAGAGACATTGTGAATGATGGTCAGCCCACTCCCCTACCTCCTAAGAGACTTGTTAGCCACAAGATTGACTTCAATCTAGGAGCTACCTTACCAAAAAAAATTCCTATAAGATGACCCCTCAAGAGAATAAGGAAATAAACAAGCAAATCCAAGAGTTATTAGACCAAGGCCTAATTAGGAAGAGAATAAGCCCATGTACAATCCATACTATTTTAGCACCCAAGAAAGGAGGAACTTGGAGACTTTGTGTAGATTCTAGAGCCATTAGTAGAATCATCATTAGGTATAGGTTCCCAATACGTAGAATAGAAGACCTAATGGACTATTTAGGGGAGGCAAAGTACTTCAAGAAGATTGACCTTATGAGTGGCTAGCAACAAATCAATATAAATGAAGGAGATGAATTGAGGACAACCTTTAAAACTATAGAAGGTTTGTATGAATGTCTTGTAATGCCATTCGGTTTATCTAATTCTCCCTCAACTTTTATGGGGCTTATGAATGAGGTATTGGTAGAATGCATTGGTAAGTTTGTTGTTGTCTACCAAGATGACATTTTAGTTTTCAGAAAAAACTAAGGAGGAGCATATTAAGAATTTAAAATTTGTTTTCAAGAAATTGTATGATGAAAAACTAATGATCAATTTGGAGAAGTGTGACTTCATGAAGCAGGATCTTGTATATCATGGTTTTTTTTTTGTCTCAGGGTGACCTCAAAATGGACCAAGAAAAGTTGGATGCCATTCTAAATTGGCCTACTCCCAAGGCTGTAACTGAGGTGATAAGTTTTCATGTTTTAGCTTAGTATTACAAAAAATTTATTAGAGATTTCAGTGGGATTTGTGCACCTATGTTAGACACCATTAGAGGTGGGATGAAGACAAAGTTTCAATGGACACCACAAGCTGAGAAAGGGTTTGAAAAACTCAAGGAGAAGATAGAAGAGTTGCCTACTCTATTTCTTCCAAGCTTTGATAAGATTTTTATAGTTGAATGTGATGCAAGTAATCTGGCCGTTGGAGCTGTCATAAGCCAAGATGGAAGACCAGTAGCTTTCCGTAGTGGGAAGCTAAATGATGCAAAGAACAAGTACTATTATTATGAATTAGTGTTGTATGCACTAGTCCAAGCACTCAAGAAGTGGAGGCGCTACTTTCTTCCAAAAGAGTTCATAGTATATACTGATAACCAAGCTCTCAGCTTCCTTAACTCTCAAGACAAACTCAATAGAAAACACATGAAGTGGGTGGAGAACCTACAAGCCTAAAATTTCAATATAGCGCATAAAAAGGGAGTGCAAAATAAGATTGGTGATGCATTGAGTAGAAGGCTGCTCAAAATCCAAGAAGTTCAGCTACAAAGCATAGGTATTGATGGCTTAAAAGACCTATATGCTGAAGATGAAGATTTTGCCCAAATCTACAAGGTATTCAAGGAGTTTAAAAACAAATTTCATGGTGAATTTTATGAATATACTTTGCAGAATGATTTATTATTTAAAGGAGGTCAAGATTATGTTCCTAGATGGTCTATGAGGGAAAATTTTATTCAACAAAAATATAATGGAGCACTTAGTGGCCATTTTGGAGTCAACAAAACTCAAGAGCTAGTCACTAGGTTCTATTTTTGGCCTAGAATGAATAGAGATGTTAGACTATATGTTGAGAGTTGTGTAGTATTCCAAAAATAAAAGGGGACATCCTCCAATGCAGGTCTTTATCAGCCACTCCCAATCCTCACTAGACCATGGGAATGCACCAGTATGAATTTTGTAGTTGTTTTGCCAAGAATAAGGCAAGGATATGACAATATTTATGTTGTTGTGGAAAGATTTAGCAAGATGGAACATTTTATACCTTGAAAGACTATTCAAGATGCTTGTAACATTGCTCAAATTTTTTAAAGTGGTGTGGTAAGGATCCATGGACTCCCACTTAGTATTTTTTCAGACAGGGACACCAAATTCATGAGCCATTTTTGGAAGACCTTATGGAAAAAGCTTGCCACTAACTTGTCTTTTGGATCTGCCTATCATCCACAGATAGATGGCCAAATAGAGGTGGTCAATAGGAGCCTTGGTAACTTGCTAAGATTAATCACAAAGGAGTATGGTAAATCATGGGATCAACTCATTGGACAAGCTTAGTATGCATGCAATGATAGAGTGAACAAATCAACTGGTAAGAGTCCTTTTGAAATAGTTTATCGCTTACACCCAAGAGGGATTTTTGAACTTAGAGATTTGAAGGATGGAATGCATGGTAGTGGATATGCTAAGGAATTTTCTCATTCCATGAGAGAAGTCCATGAAAGTGTGAGAAAGAACTTGACTGAAAATGCTGAAAAGGTGAAGAAAAAGGTGGGTGCAATAAAGAGGGATGTTCAGTTTCAGATTGGAGACTTTGTGATGGTACACTTGAAAAAACATAGGCTGCAAAAATATTTTCCTCACAAGATATAGATGAAGAGGCTAGGTCCATGCAAGATACTTGCAAAATATGGAAACAATGCATACAAGGTGGATCTTCTTGAAGACATTGGGATGTCACCAGTTTTTAACATTGCAGATTTGGTAGCATACAAATGACCCATTGAAGATGCTGATTCTATAAGAAGACTAGGAACAAAGAATATATGGAGCACCTTTTCAATGGCATGAAAAATAAGATGATGATGCTGCTTGGATTAGAGAAACAAAGTTCAAAAGGTTAGGCATTGATTCAAACATGGTCAGTCCAAGGATGGATTAACCTTTCTTTTGCTTGGGGGAGTATGGTGCAGGAGCACACCTAGCTCAGGCCCTTAGTTTTCTTGATATTTGATTTTGGAATTTACTGACTCTAGCTAAGTCAAGAGAGTTTGTGTGGACCTTAGAAGGTCATTGTTTCTTTGTTTCCCTAAGATGGATATGACTAGGTCAGTCTATGACTAGATAGTTGCTTAGGGGTTGTCTTGTGTGTTCTCTTGCCAATGTTGCAGAGATGAGTCCTAGAGTGGAAAGGGGACTTGAATAGATTAGAATATGTTTTAAATGACTTTGGGGATGGTCATATGCCATATGTAAACATTTGGAGAACAACCTCAAAGGTTGGAGTGATATAACTGAATTTGTCATTTTCTTGCCAAAGTTGTCAACTTGGCCAAAAAGTGTTAAAATGGGAAAAGATGGAAGAATGGTGGCCGAGAGGAAAAATAATGCTTATAAATCATTAATATGCCTTAATAAATGCCCCAAAAATATCCCAAGTCCTACTAGGTAGGAAAAAACCAAAAGACAAAAACAAAGGAAAAAGTTGCCATGACAACTTTTGAAGATTGCATGACAATTTTCAAGAATGTATTGTAGACAGAGTTGGGTGAGGAAAAAATGAATGTAACACCTCAATCCATGAAGGAAGGTTACTTAGTAAATGGAAAACCTATTCAAAACCATGAGAAACCATTTGTAATATTTGCAAGAAGATTTCAAAAATGAGTTTTAATGGTGTATTGAAAAAAGTCTCAATTTTGATGTTTTTGTTTGCATGCATGTGGTAAGAAGGAAGATATCATTTTTATGATTGATCATTGTTCTTATGATTATAATACTTTTTTTATCTTCACACCAGGGTTAGATTTGAGCTCATGACAATCATTCTTTGAAGGATTTCCTTATTGACTGTTGTAATTGCCATAGTTTTGCAGAGTCACTATTTTATGCATGCATGAAGGGTGTAATTAACTAGCATCTATGTTTTAGTGATCCCTTAATGTTCTTCATGGTATTATAGGTCTTTTAAATTTACATTTCAAGTTTGGAGGAGGTTGTCTTCTTATGTTTTGAAGAGATTTTGTGTTGTGTCAATCTAGTATCTTAGTTTGACAATCCTCTTGTTTCTTTTTGTTGCATGTAAGGGTTAATGGATTAAAGTTCATAATATAACCTTGGAGTCTTATTTAGAATTCATATGTAGACATTTTTCATTTACAAAACAAGTTAGGGAGAAGTTATTTTGATTGGTTTTAAAAATCATTTGTTTTTAGGCTGTCTCCTGCCACTGTTTGAGCATTTCATGAAGATGTGCTTGCCACTCCCTTTCCCACCATAGAGAATTTATTGGTTTTTGGAGTTTGGGAGTGGACTTGATGTATGATATGTGTGTAGGAGGAGGGTCCCCAGAAACAATTTTTATCATTTTTACAATGATGCCCTAGGTGAGTTGATAGCACCGGCTAGGTAACATCATAGCTTGTGAGCAAGATATAGTGGGTTGAATGCATTGAAGACTTCAATATAAGTTTTGATTCAATCAGAGGGATGTGTGAAGAGTCAAAATATAGAAGGAGGAGTTCCCAAGTCAGGAGTTCCCAAGTCAGGATTTGGTATTTTTTTTAAGAGACCCTAGAAGGGACTATCTATACCAAATTGAAACCCTCAATTTTAGGGGAAAAGATATTTTCTAGTGTACAAATAGTTTGAAGAGATGAAACCTTCAAAACCTTGGAGGTCTCCCAAAAGAGTAATCAGATATCAAATCTTCTTATCACCCTGTTAAGGATATTGTTGAGTTAGAAGGAGAAAACCTTGTTTGTAGGGCTAATTCTAGTAGCCCTATTTGGTGCAAAGTGGATAGTTTTGTAAGATTGAGTCACTAAACTCATTTTAATTGGAGTTAGAAGGTTGAATGGGATAAAAAATCCAAACACATCCCTCATTCTTGATGAAGTAAGAAAGACCCATATTGGGTGGAAATGCAAGTTTGACAATAAGCTAGAGCCCTTGGTTTGGCAAGCAGATTCACTGGTGTAACTAGGTAGGGTAGTAGGAAGATAGGATTGTGATCCTATACATGGTAGGATATCCAAGTGAGCCCTAATAGGATAGGATAAAGCCTAAACAAGTCCTTATAGATATTAAGGAAATTAGAGCAACCGTATCCCCAGTTACATCAAATTGGTACCAAAGCCGAAATTGATTGGGCTTCTGGTAGATGTTTCAGCTAAAAGTATCAGTAGGTGAAAACAAGATGGTCACCAATGTAGAGCTTGAAAAGGAAGTAGATGAGAAGAAGAAGGTAATAGAGGATCAAATGAAAAGGAGTAGTCTCCTTGAAGCATACCTAGATGAGATGAAGGCAAAACTTCAAGAAGTTGCAGATGCAACTAAAAACAAAGATGGAGATAAAGTTAGTAGCAACAAAGGGAAGCAAAAAGTTGATGAAGAAGACTTGATACCTGAACCAAACCCTCCAATGAATGAGGAGCCATTCCTAAAATCTCTCAAAGCCCTAGGAGGAAAAATCCTTGAAGGAATTCCATGGTTTAATGGAAAAATTGACAGTGAATTAGTTATGGAATGGATAGAAGCCATTGAGAATCACTTTAAATGTGAAGGTATAACTGAAGAACATAAGGTAAAAGTTGAAAAGTCAAGGTTAAGAGGTTCAAAATTGACATTGTGGAAGTACCTCCAAGAATAGAGGGAGAAGATGGGTAAGAATCCAATTTCAAATTGGAAATCCATGTTAAACAAGGTGAAAGAAAAATACCTACCTGAGGATTATGAAATCCAGTTGCACAAGAAGAGGCATAATCTGAGGCAGAAAGATTTGGATGTGGCTACATACACTGAAGAATTCCAAAAGTTGTGCTTGAGGTCAAGAGTCTAAGAGGAAGAGACTATCAAGGTGGCTAGATATCTTGGAGTCCTAAAATGGATATCCAAGAGGAAATCAGTTTGTGGACTCCTACAACAGTCCATAAGTGTTTTCAATTGGCATTGAAGGTGGAAGAGAAGAACAAAAATATATCATTAAAAAACTTTCAAGGAAGAGGTAGAGGTAGAGAAGGAAGATGAAAAATAAGCTACGGTGGAAGAGGATCAAATTCAAGGCAACAAAGTGAAAATAGGCTAGTTGGAAACTAAGAAGGAAACTCAAGTAGAGGAGGTTTCAGTAGAGGTAGAGGCTCTAACACTAGTTGGAGAGGATGGAGAAACAAAAACCAAGGAAAAGGAGCATCCTACTTTGCCACCATGAAATGGTACCATTGCAACCATCAAGGGCATCCTACATATAGGTCTCCTGAAAAGGGTTCTACTTCTCAAGGAAGTGTGAAAAGAGTTAACTATGTACAAGAGGAGCCAAGTTGCAAAAGAAAAACATCTGAGGTACCCTTAGAATTAGAGGAAGGTGAGAACCTCATGATAAAGAGGATATTGATCAGAGAGCCAAGCAAAGAAGAACCAAGCCAAATAAGAGCACTCTTTAGAGTGAAGTGAAATATCACAGGAAAGGTGTGTAGAGTTATTAATGACTCAGGCTCAGCTGATAACATCATTATTGAAGAAGAAGCCACCAAGATAAATTTGAAGAGGATTCCACATGAAAACCCATACAAGTTTTTTTTTTTCAACTTGATTTCTGGATTTGATTGTGTGTAGTTTTTAGCATCAACATTTCAGATCACACTCCGTGATCCATCATAAGGATAAGAGAAAAGAGAATCATCTTATCTTTACATTCCTTCATGCTCTTTGCTCTTATCTTGATGATGGATCATGGAGTGTGATCTGAAACATTGATGCTAAAAAGTACACACAATCAAATCCAGAAATCAAGTTGAAAATTCTCATGGATTGTGGAAATCTGATCGATTTAACCCATACAAGGTTACATGGCTCAACAAAGGACAACATGTATTTGTAGGAGAACACGCATGTCTAGAGTTCACTAGTGGCAAGTATAAGGATAGAGTTCTATGTGACATTATTCTCATGGATGCATGCCACCTTCTACTTGGAAGGCCATGGAAATTTGATAGGCAAGCCATGCATGATGGAACCAAGAATGCATTCTCATTCAAGAAAGATGGAGTGACTTTCAAAATTCAGTCCTTGATAGAAGAGGGAGAGGTGAAAACATCAAGTCCAAGTGTGCTCATGGTTGATGAGAAAGAGTTCTTGAAGACCCTAGGAGAAGGAGAAGGAGTTGAGTTTGCATTAGTGTTGAAGCCAAAGGGTGAAAGTCTTGTCAAGAAATCAGAGATACCAAGTGAAGTGTAAGAAATGCTTGAAGAGTATAGAGACATTGTCAATGATGGTTAGCCCACTCCCCTACCTCCTAAGAGAATTTTCAGCCATAAGATTGACTTCATTTCAAGATCTATCTTACCCAGCAAAGCTTCCTATAAGATAAACCCTCAACAAAATAAGGAAATAGACAAGCAAATCAAGGAGTTATTAGACTAACGCCTAATTGGAAGAGTATAAGCCCATGTGCAGTCCCTAATATTTTAGCACCCAAGAAAGGAGGAACTTGGAGACTTTGTATTGATTCTAGAGCCATTAATAGAATCACCATTAGGTATAGGCTCCCAATACCCAGAATAGAAGACCTAATGAACTATTTAGGGGAGGCAAAGTACTTCAGCAAGATTGACCTTAGGAGTGGCTACTACCAAATCAAGATAAATGAAGAAGATGAATGGAAGACAACCTTTAAAACTACAGAAGGTTTGTATGAATGGCTTGTAATTCCCTTTGGTGTATCTAATGATCCCTCAAGTTTTATGAGGCTTATGAATGAGGTATTGGTAGAATGCATTGGTAAGTTTGTTGTTGTCTACCTAGATGACATTTTAGTTTTCAGCAAAACTAAGGAGGAGCATATTAAGCATTTAAAATTTGTTTTCAATAAATTGTATGATGAAAAACTAATGATAAATTTGGAGAAGTGTGACTTCATGAAGTAGGAGCTTGTATATCTTGGTTTTGTTTTTTCTTAGGGTGACCTCAAAATGGACCAAGGAAAGGTGGATGCCATTCTATGTTGGCCTACTCCCAAGGCTGCAACTGAGGTGAGAATTTTTCATGGTTTAGCTCAGTATTACAGAAATTTTATTAGAGATTTTAGTGGGATTTGTGCACCTATGTTAGACACCATTAGAGGTGGGATGAAGAAAAAGTTTCAATGGACACAACAAGATGAGAAAGGGTTTGAAGCACTCAAGGAGAAGGTAGCAGAGTTGCCTACTCTAGTTGTTCCAAGATTTGATAAGCTTTTTACAGTTGATTGTGATGCAACTAATGTGGCCATTGGGGCTGTCATAATCCAAGAAGGAAGACTAGTAGCTTTCCATAGTGAGAAGCTAAATGATGCAAAGAAGAAGTACTCTTCTTATGACTTAGAGTTGTATGCTCTAGTCCAAGCACTAAAGAAGTGGAGGCACTACTTTCTTCGAAAGGATTTCATAGTATATACTGATAACCAAGCTCTTAGCTTCCTTAACTCTTAAGACAAACTAAATAGAAAACACATGAAGTGGGTGGAGTTCCTACAAGCCTACACTTTCAATATCAAGCATTAAAAAGGAGTACACAATAAGGTTGTTGATGCACAAAGTAGAAGGCTACACATAGTGCAAGAAGTTCAGCTACAAAGCTTAGGTATTGATGGCTTCAAAGACCTATATGCTGAAGATGAAGACTTTTCCCAAATCTACAAGTTATGCAAGGAGTTTAAAAACAACTTTCATGGTGATTTTTCTGATATACTTTGTAGAATAATTTATTGTTTAAAGCAGGTCAGCTTTGTGTTCTTAGAGAGTCTATGATGGAAAATTTGATTCAAGAAAAACATAATGGGGCACTTAGTGGTAATTTTGGAGTCAACAAAACTCAAGAGCTAGTCACTAGGTTCCATTTTTGGCCAAGAATGAATAGAGATGTTAGACAATATGTTGAGAGTTGTGTAGTATGCCAAAAAGAAAAGGGCACATCCTCCAATGCAAGTCTTTATTAGCCACTTCCAAACCCAACCAGACCATGGGAATGCATAAGCATGGATTTTGTAGTTGGTTTTCCAAGAACAAGGCAAGGATATGACATTATTTATGTTGTTGTGGACAAATTTAGCAAGATGACACCTTTTATACCTTGCAAGACTATTCACGATGCTTGTAACATATATCAATTATTTTTGAGTGGAGTGGTGAGGATCCATGGACTCCCACTTAGTATTTTTTTAGACAGGGACACCAAATTCATGAGCCATTTTTGGAAGACCTTATGGAAAAAGCTTGACACTAACTTGTCTTTTGGATCTGCCTATCATCCACAGATAGATGGCTAGATAGAGGTGGTTAATAGGATCCTTGGTAACTTTCTAAGATGTCTCACAAAGGAGTATGGTCAAGGATGGGACCAACTCATTGGACAAGATGAATATGCATACAATGATACAGTGAACATATCAATCAGTAATAGCCCTTTTGAAATAGTTTATGGATTCCACCAAGAGGGATTTTTGAACTTAGAGAATTGAAGGATGGAATGCATGGTAGTGGATATGCTAAGGAATTTTCTCATTCCATAAGAGAAGTCCATGAAGTGTGAGAAAGAACTTGACTAAAAATGCTGAAAAGGTGAAGAAAAAGGTGGATGCAACAAAGAGGGATGTCTAGTTTTAGATTGGAGACTTTGTGATGGTACACTTGAACAAACATATGCTAAAAAAAGGTTTTCCTTGAAAGATATAAATGAAGAGGCTGGGTCCATGCAAGATACTTGAAAAATATGGCAACGATGCATACAAGGTGGAGCTTGCTGAAGACATTGGGCTATCACCAGTTTTTAACATTGTAGATCTAGTAGAATACAAAGGACCCATTCAAGATTCTGTTTAGAACCTTCAAAAGGTAATACAAGAGGTAAAAGATCTGAAATTAACCTCTACTCCATCTATGACAGTTGAAAAGATACTAGACTCATGGGTTTACAAGAAGACTAGGAACAAAGACTATATGGAGCACCTTGTCAAATGGCATGAAAAAAAATATGTTGATGCTACTTGGATCACAAAAAAAAAGTTCAAAAGGTTGGTAATTGATTCAAACATGCTCAATCCAAGGATGGATTAACCTTTCTTTTGTTTGGGGGAGTATGGTACATGAGCACACCTAGCTCAACCCCTTAGTTTTCATGCTATTTGATTTTGTCATGTACTGACTCTAGCCAATTTTGGAGGGTTTGTGTGGACCTTAGAAGGTCATTATTTATTTATTTCCCTAAGATGGATATGACTAGGTCAATACATGACTAGATAGTTGCTTAGGAGTTATCTTGTGTGTTCTCTTGCCAATGTTGCAGAGATGAGTCCTAGAGTGAAAAGGGGACTTGAATCACTTAGGATATGTTTTAAATGAATTTTAGGATGGTCATATTCCATATGTAAACATTTGGAGAACAAACCTCAAAGGTTGGAGTGATATAACAGAATTTGACATTTTCTTGCCAAAGTTGTCAACTTGGCCAAAAAGTGCTAAAATGGAAAAAGATGGAAGACTGATGGCTGAGAGGCCAAATAATTCTTAGAAATAACTAATATGCCTTAAGAAACTCCCCAAAAATATCCTAATTCCTACTTTTTAGGAAAAATCCAAAAGACAAAACAAAAGGAAAAAGTTGCCATGACAACTTTTGAAGATTGCATGACAATTTTCAAGAATGTATTGCAGACTGAGTTGGGTGAGGAAATGATGAATGTAACACCACAATCCATGAATGAAGGTTACTTAGGAATTGGAAAACCTACAAAAAACCATGAGAAATAATTTTTAATAGTTGCAAGAAGATTGAAAAAATGAGTTTTAATGGTGTATTGAAAAACATTCTCAGTTTTAATGTTTTCATTTGCATGCATGTGAAAAGGGAAGGAAGATCTCATTTTGATGATTGATCCTTGTTCTTATGATTATAATACTTCTTTTATCTTCACACCAGGGTTGGATTTGAGGTCATGACAGTCATTCTTTGAAGGATTTCCTTATTGGCTGTTGTAATTGCCATAATTTTGTAGAGTCACTATTTTATGCATGCATGAAGGGTGTAATGAACTAGTATATATGTTTTAGTTATCCCTTTGTGTTCTTCATGGTCTTAAAATAATTTTTAATTTAGTTTTCAAGTTTTGAGGAGGTCGTGTTCTTATGTTTTGAAGAGCTTTTGTGTTGTGTCAATCTACTGTCTTAGTTTCATAGTCCTCTTGTTTCTTTTTGTTGCATGTAAGGGATAATGGATTGAAGTTCATAATATAACCTTGGAATATTATTGGGAATGCATATTTACATATTTTTCATTTACAAAGAAATTCAGGGAGAAGTTATTTTGATTGGTTTTAAAAATCATTTGTGTTTAGGCAGTCTGCTATCACTATTTGAGCATTTCATGAAGATGTGCTTGCCACTCCATTACCCCCCATAGAGACTTTATGGGTTTTTGGATTTTTGGACTGAACTTAATGTATGATATGTGTGTAGGAGGAGGGGCCCCACAATTTTTTTTTTATCATTTTTACAATGATGCCCTAGGTGAGTTGATAGCACCCGGCTAGGCAACATCAGAGCTTGTGAGCAAGATATAGTGGGTTGAATGCATGTAAGGCTTCAATCCAAGTTTGAATTCAATAAAAGGGATGTGTGAAGAGTAAAAATCCAGAAGGAGGAGTTCCAAAGTAAGGATTTGGTATGGTTTTCAAGAGACCCTAGAAGGGACTGTCTATAACAAATTGAAACCCTCAATTCTAGGCCAAAAGTGACTTTCTAGTGTACGAACAATTTGAAGAGCTGAAACCATAATATTGGAGGTCTCCCAAAATGGTACTTAGATTTAAAATCTATTTATCACCTTGTTAAGGAGATTGTTGAGTTATAAGGAGAAAACCTCGTTTGTAGGGCTAATTCTAGTAGCCCTATTTGGTGCAAAGTCGACAGTTTTGTAAGATTGAGTCACTAAACTCATTTTAATTGGAGTCAGAAGGTTGAATGGGATCAAAAAAAATCCAAAAAAATACCTCACTCCTCATGAATCAAGAAGGACCCATATATGGTGGAAATGCAAGTTTGACAATAAGCTAGAGCCCTTGGTTTGGCAAACAGATTCACTGGTGTAACTAGGTAGGGTAGTTGGAAGATAGGATTGTGATCCTATATAGGGTAGGGTATCCAAGTGACCCCTAATAGGCTAGGAGAAAGCCTAAGAAAGTCCTTATAGCCATTAAGGACATTAGAGAAACCCTATCCCTGGTTACATCAAATTGGTATCAAAGCCTAAATTGATTGGGCTTGTGGTAGATGTTTCAGCCAAAAGTATCAGTAGGTGAAAATAAGATGGTCACCAATGTTGAGCTTGCAAAGGAAGTAGATGAGAAGAAGGTTATAGAGGATCAAATGGAAAGGAGTAGTCTCCTTGAAGAAGCCCTTGATGAGATGAAGGAAAAACTTCAAGAAGTTGTAGATGCAACTAAAAATAGAGATGGAGATAAAGTTAGTAGCAACAAAGGGAAGTAGAAAGTTGATGAAGAAGACATGATACCTGAACTAGAGCCTCCAATGAATGAGGAGCCATTCCTAAAATCTATCAAAGCCCTAGGAGGAAAATACTTGAATAAATTCCATGGTTTAATGGAAAAATGGGTAGGAAACTAGTTATGGAATGGATAGAAGGCATTGAAAATCACTTTGAATGTGAAGGTATAACTGAAGCACAAAAGGTAAAAGTTGCAAAGTCAAGGTTAAGAGGTTCAACGTTAACATGGTGGAAGTACCTCCAAGAATAGAGGGAGAAGATGGGTAAGATTCCAATTAAAAATTGGAAAGCCATGTTAAACAAGGTGAAAGAACAATAGTTACTTGAGAATTATGAAATCTAGTTGCACAAGAAGAGGCAGAATCTGAAGCAGAAAGATTTGGATGTGGCTACATACACTGAAGAATTCCAAAAGTTGTGCTTGAAGTTAAGAGTGCAAGAGGAAGAGACTATCAAGGTGGCTAGATATCTTGGAGGCCTAAAATGGATTATCCAAGAGGAAATCAGTTTGTGGACTCCTACAATAGTCCATAAGTGTTTTCAACTAGAATTGAAGGTGGAAGAGAAGAACAAAAAGATATCAAAAATAAACTTTCAAGGAAGAGGTAGAGGTAGAGAAGGAAGAGGAAAAAGAGGCTATGGTGGAAGAGGATCAAATTCAAGGAAACAAAGTGAAAACAAGATAGCTGAAAACCAAGAAGGAAACTCAAGAAGAGGAGGTTTCAGTAGAGGTAGAGGCTCTAATACTAGTTGGAGAGGAAGGAAAAAAAACAACCAAGGAAGAGGAGCATCCTAATTTTCCACCATGAAATGCTACCATTGAAACCAGCTAGGGCATCCTTCATATAGATGTCGTGAAAAGGGTTCTACTTCTCAAGGAATTGTGAAAAGAGTTAACTATGTACAAGAGGAGTCAAGTTGCAGTAGAAAGGCATCTGAGGTACCCTTAGAATCAGAGGAAGGTGAGAAACTCATGATAAAGAGGACATTGATCAGAGAGAAAAGAAAATAAGAACCAAGCCAAAGAAGACAACTCTTTAGAGTGAAGTGCAAGATCACAGGAAAGGTGTGTGGAGTCATAATTGACTCGGGCTCAAGTGATAACATCATTAGTGAAGAAGAAGCCACCAAGATAAATTTGAAGAGGATTCCACATGAAAACCCATACTAGGTTACAAGGCTCAACAAAGGATAGCATGTGTTTGTAGGAGAACAAGCATGGGTAGAGTTCATAATTGGAAAGTATAAGGATAGAGTTCTATGTGACATTCTTCCCATGGATGGATGACATCTTCTACTTGGAAGGCCATTAAAATTTGATAGGCAAGCCATGCATGATGGAACCAAGAATGCATACTCATTCAAGAAAGATGGAGTGACTTTCAAAATTTAGTCCCTGATAGAATAAGGAGAGGTGAAAACATCAAGTCCAAGTGTGCTCATGGTTGATGAGGAAGAGTTCTTGAAGACCCTAGGAGAAGGAGAAGGAGTTGGGTTTGCATTAGTGCTGAAGCCAAAGGGTGAATTTGTTGGTAAGAAATCAGAGATACCAAGTGAAGTGCAAGAAATTATTGAGGAATATAGAGACATTTTGAATGATGGTCAACCCACTCCCATACCTCCTAAGAGACTTGTTAGACACAAGATTGAATTCATTCCAGGAGTTACCTTACCCAACAAAGCTGCCTATAAGATGACCCCTTAAAAAAATAAGGAAATAGCCAAGCAAATCCAAGAGTTATTAGACTAAGGCCTAATTAGGAAGAGTATAAGCCCATGTGCAGTCCCTACTATTTTAGCACCCAAGAAAGGAGGAACTTGGAGACTTTGTACTGATTCTAGGGCCATTAATAGAATCACCATTAGGTGTAAGTTTTGACTACCTAGAATAGAAGACCAAATAGACTGTTTAGGGGAGGCAAAGTACTTCAACAAGATTAACCTTATGGGTGGCTACCAACAAATCAAGATAAATGAAGGAGATGAATGGAAGATAGCCTTCAAAACTACAAAAGGTTTGTATGAATGGCTTGTAATTCCATTTGGTTTATCTAATGCTCCCTCAACTTTTATGAGGCTTATGAATGTGATATTGGTGGAATGCATTGGTAATTTTGTTGTTACATGAAGCAAGAGCTTGTATATCTTGGTTTTGTTTTTTCTCAGGGTTACCTCAAAATGGACCAAGAAAAGATGGATGCCATTCTAAGTTGGCCTACTCCCAAGGCTGTAACTAAGGTGAGAATTTTTTATGGTTTAGCTCAGTATTACAGAAAGTTTATTAGACATTTCAGTGGGATTTGTACACCTATGTTAGACACCATTAGAGGTGGGATAAAGACAAATTTTAAATGGAAACCACAAGCTAAGAAAGGGTTTGAAACACTCAAGGAGAAGATAGCAGAGTTTCCTACTCTAGTTCTTCCAAGTTGTGATAAGATTTTTATAGTTGAATGTGATGCAAGTAATGTTGCCATTGGGGCTATCATAAGCCAAGAAGGAAGACCAGTAGCTTTCCATAGTGAGAAGATAAATTATGCAAATAAGAAGTACTGTTCTTATGACTTAGAGTTGTATTCTCTAGTCCAAGAACTTAAGATGGAGGCACTACTCACTTCCAAAGGAGTTCATAGTATATAATAATAACCAAGCTCTCAACTTCCTTAACTCTCAAGAAAAACTCAACAACAAACACATGAAGTGGGTCGAGTACCAACAAGCCTACAGTTTCAATATCAAGAATAAAAAGGGAGTACAAACCAAGGTTTCTAATGCATTGAGTAGAAGTCTACTCATAGTTCAATAAGTTCAGCTACAAAGCATAGGTACTAATGGATTCAAAGACCTATATGCTAAAGATGAAGATTTTGCCCAGATCTACAAGGTATGCAAGGAGTTTAAAAACAACTTTCATGGTGAGTTTTCTGAATATACTTTGCAGAATGATTTATTGTTTAAAGGAGGTTAGATTTGTGTTCCTAGAGGGTCTATGAGGGAAAATTTGATTCAAGAAAAATATAATGGGGCACTTAGTGGTCATTTTGGAGTCAACAAAACTCATGAGCTAGTCACTAGGTTCTATTTTTGGCCTAGAATGAATAGAGATGTTAGACAATATGTTGAGAGTTGTGTAGTATGCCAAAAAGAAAAGGGCACATCCTCTAATGTAGGTCTTTATCAGCCACTTCCAATCCCAAATATACCATGGGAATGCATAAGCATGGATTTTGTAATTGGTTTTCCAACAACAAGGTAAGGATATGATAGTATTTATGTTGTTGTGGACAGATTTAGCAAGATGGCACATTTATACCTTGCAAGACTATTCATGATGCTTTTAACATTGCTCAATTGTTTTTTAGTGGATTGGTGAGGATCCATGGACTTTGAATTAGTATTGTTTCAAACAGCGACACCAAATTCATGAGTCATTTTTGGAAGACCTTATGGAAAAATCTTGGCACTGACTTGTCTTTTAGATATGCCTATCATCCAAAGACAGGGCCAAATAGAGGTGGTCATTAGGAGCCTTAATAAATTTCTAAGCTGCCTCACTAGGAGTATATTCAAGCATGGGACTAACTCATTGGACAAGCTGAATATGCATACAATGATACAATGAACAGATCAACTAGTAAGAGTCCTTTTGAAATAGTTTATGGCTTTCACCCATGAGGGATTTTTGAAATTAGAGAATTGAAGGATGGAATGAATGGTAGTGGATATGCTCAGGAATTTTCTCATTCCATGATAGAAGTCCATGAAAGTGTGAGAAAGAACTTGACTGAAAATGATGAAAAGGTGAAGAAAAAGGTGGATGCAACAAAGAGGGATGTTCAATTTTAGATTGGAGACTTTGTGATGGTACACTTGAACAAATATAGGCTTCAAAAAGGTGTTCCTCAAAAATACTTGAAAAATATGGAAACAATGCATACAAGATGGAGCTTCCTGAAGACATTAGGCTGTCACCGAGTTTTAACATTGTAGATTTGGTAGCATACAAAGGACCCATTCAAGATGTTGATCAAAACCTTCAAGAGGTAGTACAAGAGGTAAAAGATCTGAACTTAACCCCTACTCCATCTATGACAGCTAAAAATATACTAGTCTCAAGGGTCTACAAGAAGACTAGGAACAAAGACTATATGGAGCACTGGTCAAATGGAATGAAAAAGAAGATGGTGATGCTACTTGGATTAGAGAAACAAAGTTAAAAAGGTTGTGAATTGTTTCAAACATTCTCAATCCAAGGATGGATTAACCTTTCTTTTGTTTTGGGGAGTATGGTGCAAGGGCACACCTAGCTCAACCCCTTAGTTTTATTTCTATTTAATTTTGGAATGTACTAACTCTAGCCAAGTCAGGAGAGTTTGTGTGGACCTTAGAAGGTCATTGATTATTTTTTTCCCTAAGATGGATATGACTAGGTCAATCCATGACTAAATAGTTACTTAGGAGTTGTCTTGTGTGTTCTCTTTCCAATGTTGCAGAGATGAGTCCTAGAGTGGAAATGGGACTTTAATAGCTTAGGATATGTTCTAAATTACTTTGAGGGTGGTCATGTGACATATTTTAACATTTAGAGAACAAACCTCAAAGGTTGGAGTGATATAACTAAATTTGTCATTTTCTTGCCAAAGTTGTCAACTTGGCCAAAAAGTGCTAAAATGGGAAAATATGGAAGAATGATGGCCGATAGGTCAAATCATTCTTATAAATCATTAATATTCCTTAATAAATGCCCCAAAAATATCCCAAGTCCTACTTGGTAGGAAAAAGCCAAAAGACAAAACAAAAGGAAAAAGTTGCCATGACAACTTTGGAAGATTGCATGAAAATTTTCAAGAATGTATTGAAGAACGAGTTGGGTGAGGAAATGATGAATGTAATGCCTCAATTCATGAAGGAAGGTTACTTAGGAATTGAAAAACCTATTCATAACCATGAGAAATCACTTGTAAAAGTTGTAAGAAGACTGAAAAAAATGAGTTTCAATGATGTATTGAAAAACAGTCTCAGTTTTGATGTTTTCATTTACATGCATGTGAAAAGGGAAGGAAGATCTAATTTTGATGATTTATGCTTGTTATTATGATTATAATAATTCTTTTATCTTCACACCAGGGTTGGATTTGAGGTCATTACAATCATGCTTTGAAGGATTTCCTTATTGACTGTTGTAATTGTCACAGTTTTGCAGAGTCACTATTTTATGCATGCATGAAGGGTGTAATGAACTATCATCTATGTTTTAGTGATCCCTTTGTGTTCTTAATGGTCTTAAAATTATTTTTAATTCAGGTTAAAATTTTTGAGGAGGTTGTCTTCTTATGTTTTGAAGAGCTTTTGTGTTGTGTCAATCTACTGTCTCAGTTTAACAGTCCTCTTGTTTATTTTTGTTGCATGTAAGGGTTAATGGATTGAAGTTAATAATATAAAATTGGAATATTATTGAGCATGAATATTTATATATTTTTCATTTACAAATAAATTCAAAGAGAATTCATTTTGATTGGTTTTAAAAATCATTTGTGTTTAGGTAGTCTGCTGCCACTATTTGAGTATTTCATGAAGATGTGCTTGCCACTCCCTTTCTCACCATTGCGACTTTATGGGTTTTTTGAGTTTGGGAGTGGACTTGATGTATGATATATGTGTAGGAGGAGGGGCCCCAAAAACAAGTTTTATCATTTTTACAATGATGCCCTAGGTGAGTTGATAGCACCCGGCTAGAGAACATCAGAGCTTGTGAGCAAGATATAGTAGGTTGAATGTAGTAAAGGCTTCAATACAATTTTGGATTCAATAAAAGGGATGTGTGAAATTTAAAATAAAAAAGGAGGATTTCCCAAGTCAGGATCTGGTATGGTTTTCAAGATACCCTAGAAGGGACTATCTATAGAAAATTGAAACCCTCAATTTTAGGCTAAAAGTGATTTTCTAGTGTACAAATAGTTTGAAGAGTTGACACCTTAATAATCTTGGAGGTCTCACAAAAGGGTACTCAAATTTAAAATATTTTTATCACCTTGTTAAGGATATTTTTGAGTTAGAAGGAGAAAACCTCATTTGTAGGGCTAATTCTAGTAGCCGTATTTGGTGCAAAGTGGACAGTTTTGTAAGATCGAGTCACTAAACTCATTTGAATTGGAGTCAGAAGGTTGAATGGAATAAAAAAGATCCAAACACATACCTCACTCCTTGTGAGTCAAGAAAGACCCATATTGGGTGGAAATGCAAGTTTGACAATAAGCTAGAGCCCTTGGTTTGGCAAACAGATTCACTGGTGTAACTAGGTAAGGTAGTTGGAAGATAGGATTATGATCCTATATAGGGTAGGGTTTCCAAGTGAACCCTAATAGGATAGGAGAAAGCCTAAGAAATTCCTTATAGCTAGTAAGGACATTAAAGAAACCCTATCCCTGGTTACATCATGTTCTCTAATCAGGTAAATCTACATTTTTTCAGCAAATTGTACCAAATCTCATCAAAATGGATCAAATCAATTAAAATGGAAATTTACTAAATCAAATTGGGAAAAATAAATTTAAATCAAAGGATTAATTAACAATGACATCAAATAATTAAATATAATCTTAAAGGGACTAATCAAACTATATAATTGATTTTAATCAATTAATTATATAGTTTAAATCAAAAATCAAATCCAACCTATTCTCCTACATGGCTAATTTAATTAATTGATTAAATTAATAAATCCTAATATCTTTCAACATAAATTTGAGGAGCCAATGAGAATTGAGAAATAAAAGCACATGGATCATTCCAAATTTTCAATCTCAATCACTCATTTTGAACTTTCAATCTTAATCACTCAAATTTGTCTCTTTGTCCCAACCTTTGAGACAAGAATTTAAATTGTCACCCCATTTGATAGAATTTTAAAGCCTCTCACTTAACCAAGGCTTAATCATGATCAATTAAATCTACCCCCTACCCTTGGGAAAATCCTATAAATACAAGTCATTTTGCAAGCATAAGGGATCCTAGAAATTTGAATGCAAATCATCCATATTATAGCCATTTTCATAGAAATTGAGAGTATATCAAAGCATAATTGATCATTTTCATAGAATTAGTCAGAGCATTTGAGCTCATTATTGAAGCAACGTAGAGAATTTGAGAGCTAGATTAGGCATATATTTATAATTTTTTCATTCTAGGACTATCATTAGTAGAGATTAAGGCTGATAGCTCTATTAACATGCTTAGATAGAGAGCCATGGGATGCTTATTGATTTATGTGTAATTCTTAGTTTAAATTGTCATTATTATTCCATAGAATTGCTATTAAATAAACTAATCTCATGAAGGTGTATTTCATTCACACACAAGAACCTCTAGGAGTAATTGTGGACATAAACAATGGAAATGTCTTAGACATGCACTAAATCAACCATAGAAAATATCACAAAATTCTATAACATAATTATAATTCTGTCAGATGCATGCATGATCAGAGAATGCCAGCTAATTCGGGGGATATTTTTCCTTAAAATTGAAGTATCTCCAATACTCCATAAGTTAACCCCAAGTTAAAATTCTTGAGAAACTAGACTCAATGCAACTTGAACGGGTGAAAGAGGAGTCCATACATCTGAGATATGGCCGGTCAAACTTTGGTCAAACTAGATATAGAGGCCATCAAAAAGGTGGAACTTGGACCTTGTCAAAATTGGTCAAATTTAGTGTCATCTCAAATATCTCATCACCATGATTCCAATGACGTTCATTTCATCAAAAATGGAGCTCATATGCAAAAGATATGGCTGGTCAAAGGTTAGAGTTGACCGGGTTCACTAAAGACAACTGATGATGTCATCATGCTGATGTGGCTCAGAAAGTGACGTGGCATCTTCAACCAATCAACATTTGACATGTGGCAGGTGTGATGACACAACATACTAGTCATCATTGTCCAATCAACACTAGACACATGGAATTTGATGAACAAATAAGATCAATTAAATCTACCCCCTACCCTTGGGAAAATCCTATAAATACAAGTCATTTTGCAAGCATAAGGGATCCTAGAAATTTGAATGAAAATCATCCATATTATAGCCATTTTCATAGCAATTGAGAGTATATCAAAGCATAATTGATCATTTTCATAGAATTTGTGAGAGCATTTGAGTTCATTATTGAAGCAATGTAGAGAATTTGAGAGCTAGATTAGGCATATAATTATAATTTTCTCATTCTAGGACTATCATTAGTAGAGATTAAGGCTGATATCTCTATTAACATGCTTAGATAGAGAGCCATGGGATTCTTATTGATTTATGTGCAATTCTTAGTTTAAATTGTCATTATTATTCCATAGAATTGCTATTAAATAAACTAATCTCATGAAGGTGTATTTCATTCACACACAAGAACCTCTAGGAGTAATTTTGGACATAAACAATGGCAATGTCTTAGACATGCACTAAATCAACCATAAAAAATATCACAAAATTCTATAACATAATTATAATTCTGTCAGATGCATGCATGATCAGAGAATGTCAGTTGATGTAGGGGATATTTTTACTTAAAATTGAAGTATCTCCAATACTCCATAAGTTAAGTCCAAGTTAAAATTCTTGAGAAACTAGACTCAACGCAACTTGAACAGGTGAAAGAGGAGTCCATACATCTGAGATATGGCTGGTCAAACTTTGGTCAAACTAGATATAGAGGCTGTCAAAAAGGTGGAAATTGGACCTTGTCAAAATTGGTCAAATTTAGTGTCATCTCAAAGATCTCGTCACTATGTTTCCAATGACGTTTGTTTCATCAAAAATGGAGCTCATATGCAAAAGATATGGCTGGTCAAAGGTCAGAGTTGACCGGGTTCACTAAAGACAACTGATGATGTCATCATACTGATGTTGCATAGACATTTGATACGTGGCAGGTGTGATGACATGGCATACTAGTCATCATTGTCCAATCAATAGTAGACACGTGGCATTTGATGAACAAATAAGAGAGTGCCATGTGGCACCCCCAAGTGGTGCCACATACCACCTCCAAATCAGGGTAATTGAATCAGTTTAACAAAATATGGTTGCAGGATTCAAACTATCAATCTCTCAATCCCCAACCACCCACCTTAACCGCCACACCAAATGTTGACTTTGCTAATAATAGTTGGCAGATTTTATATAATCTTATCCAAGCCACCTATGTTAGTAAAATGGATGCCGATTGTGGTTGAAGCCTCGACCACCAGCCATAAACCATAAAATATCAAAAGATTATCACGAAGATAATCTATGGTAAAAAGGGGATTAATTGGTTTTATTTGTTTTAGCCTAATTATGGCTAATTTTATGTATAAAAGGTGGGTTTAGGCTTTTGAAAGGGCATCCAGGTGATGAAGAAGGAGGGTACATTCTTGAAGATGTGATGATTATTCCTGCATAATGTTGTTGTTATGCTTGAAGGAATAGCTTGTAAACACTTGTAATTGATTTCTTGGAGTTAATCAGATCGGTCACCTTATTGGAGAGGGACCCAGAGACGTAGTCCACCAGGACAAACTCCATTATCAATGTGTTTTGTCTTCTATCTCCCTACTCTCTTTCTTTCAGTTCATTACCTTATTCTTCTTTGTTCACTTATATGTTGCAATTACGTTAATTCACTTAATTAAAGCTTTGAGTTAACTTATGTAATTATGTTAAGCATTCTTCGATAATCATCCTAGATCCTAATCAGATCACCAGCTCAAAATTTAGATGCCAGCAAGGATCCAAGATGCCAGTGTGAAATTCCCCTTGGGATGAATGCACGGGTTTGAGATGCAGGCATACAATCTAGATGCATGCATTGTGTTGAAAGCAAAAAAGACTAAAAACATACACAACAATTGACTAGAGGTGATCAAACAAGGCCTACCTCATCTCAAGCCTTGTCCTAATCCATGACAACACAAACCTCCTTGACCTTGGTCACTCAAAAATCTCACTTGTGAGGCATTTTGCGAAGATGATATAGAAACTCAAAATAAATCCTCACAGTGAATACTGAAAAATTACCCTTCTTGTTTCCCACCTCACATATATGTATCCTAGAATGGGCCCAAAAATATAATATTTTTTTTGTGGTCTATCTGGCACTAAATTCCTTCCTATTTTTTCCCAACTCTTGAGAGAAAAACACAGGAGGCATACATTACCCCTACAACTAATTTTTCCTTTCAACTAGAACTAACATCTTTGAGCATTCTTCTCACTGGGTAGCTTCTTTAACTTTTAGCAATCAATTTTTTTTTTTAATTTTGTAGATCATATTATAGATATTGTAATCCCACATTGAATGTTAGGGTCATCACTCATCTACCTAGCTGACTTCAGTGAGTAATATAGGTAAAATTTCTAAGGTAATAAATGCACTTAATGCATTGCATGTATGTATCAAAATCTACCTTCCAAAAAAATTTAGTGTACTTGATCCCTCATGACGACCAACTCACTAAAGTGGAGGCAGAATGTAATGTCCTAAAATTGCACCCCTACATTTATGACACTCACACATTAAACCCCATGCATTTATGACTTGATTTCATGATCAAATACTCATATTTTGACATCATGAACCTCTAAAACATAGCCTCCATGAAACCTATTCCAAGTTTGGACACAAAATGGTTGGACAAAAGCATGGTGAGAAGATGTCTGTGTGGTATACACTTGTCCCCATGAAGTTCAAAATTTAAAAAGATCATATTTGCATCTAAGTCCACCTTTTGTTGAACAAGCCAAATAACTGAGAGGAGGGGTGAATCAGTTATTTACAAATAATTTCTTAAAATTTTGTTGAACTATTAATTACTTAAACCAATCAGAAAATTATAATAGATATAAACATGAAAGCACAAAACCATCATCATAATGAACACTACAATTTACATGGAAACCTAAACTAGAAAAACCATGAAGAAGCTAATTCTCATGAAATGAATACTAGTTAAGGTGACACCAGTTAAGGTGATTTTTAAAAGGGATCAATGTTGGTTTTCTCACTAAGAGTTGGGTCACTACCGGTTGGGATAATTACCTAGAAATAAAAAAGGCTAACTGCCAATACAAATAGGCTAACTTCCAGTACAAATGGGCTCACTGCAAGAATATAAGAAATGAAAGTAGAATCCACCACTAAAGTTATTGTCACCAATACTCTATAATATAGAAATGATATAAGAGTCTACTATTGATTGCATTAACTCACACATACATCAACACATATATCTTCCCTTGTTGCATTCAAATTCACTTAACATATTACTCACATCCAAGAATCACACCAACAACTGAGACTATTGCTCTTCTTATACAACTTGATGTCAATAACCAAGTCGACCTATACTAATTTAAAAGAGGTCACACTGAAACATTCGTGTGGTGGTAAGTAATGAAATGTGGACCACCTTTCTCAATACAAAATGCTCAACACAGTTCAACATGCTACACAATATCTAAGACTTCAGTACAAATGGATAGGATCTATATGTTATGATTTAAATGCATTGACTGAAGCACAAAAAACACATCCAAAATAGGACCGAACCAAAACAAATGTTCCATAGTATGTTGTAGACTAAGGAAAAATATTTAAAGCACAACCTTTGGTGCAAAATTCTACCGATACACCAAAATCTCCAAACCACATCTAAACTATTAGTAATAACTAAGAGGGGGGGGGGGGGGGGGGGGGGGNGGTGGGTGAGTTAGTGGCCTCAAAAATTAATCCTTAAATCAACCCTTAAAACTTATAACCACAAATTATGCCTCTAGTTATCTTCAGTCCTACAAGATGAATGCCTTGAAATACTTATATCAATTTACTACTTGTCGAAATGCATTGTAAATCCTTCTTCTGTATGTTTACAGATAATCAGTCTTTCATTTACTGAAACATAGTAAATAAATAGAGTATATCGATCAATCCAGAATTGCATATGTGAAATGTAAAATAGTAAAGTAATGAAACATAAACACATAACACATGGATTTTTAACATGGAAACCTTGTTAAGGGAAAAACCACTGGGACCGGTACCCCAAATTTTCACTCTTTTAAAGTGAGCTTGGTTAAGAGCCAACCCTATTAAAGGTTACAAAAACACTTTTAGGTGTGACCTTGTTAGAGGATTTAAATAGATATTTTGTCACTTAGTATCTAGCATCTAATGCTACCATCCTTGATCAAACACTCACTAGGCATGTCAATAGGTATCAAGAATATCCAATGCTACTTTCTATGATCAAACTTTTTGATACTCCTTGGGATGTATCTCAATTATAGAAGACTATTAAGTCCTGCTTAGTTAAGAGACTTAATGCTTCAATGGTTAAATTGAAATAGTAAAGTGATTTGTTCACACATACAACTTGAATTGCAGATTTTTAGATCTATTGTAAGTGCATTACCTCTCTGATCAATATAATCAATTCAATACCTTTTCTCCACATTGTTTTGCTATGTGATGTTGTCACACTATTCGTCGGTGTCTGCAAAATCTATCCCTTTCCTCAGCTTGTTGATCAGGAATGAATGAAGACTTTCTTCTCCTTCATATTTTCTTTAGCATCTTCCCTCTTATCACTTGTCTTCTCTCTTTCCCCAATTTTGTAATGAATTAGGTTGTCTCTATATAGACATTATTTCACTATTTCTTAGCTTTCTTGATCTTGCCGTGATCCAGAATTCTCACCAATTAGATTTAAAGAAAAACTCTAGTTTTATCTTATTGAGATCTTCTTTCCAACTAGAAAAATCATCTTTAAAACAATTACTTATCTTTGGCTTTATCTTGTCGATTAAAACAATGATAAGTGCTAGTTAAGTCTATCTTTATCTCTTGAAAGCTAAGAATTTTGTCATTTTTGAACTCTCTGTTGTGTCAATCAACACTTCATTTGGTCATCGGTGATAACTGTCAGTTCTGTCAGTGTGACTTTAGTTGTCATCAGGATCTCCATCGTATCTCTTTTCCATCAAGCAACACTGTAATCCTATCTATTGGGTTACACTATATTTTTCTCATTGGGCAACACTGTGACTTTGCTCATTGATAATGTTGTGCACTTGCTCGTCAGGTAACACTATGACTTTTCTCTTTTACTCTGTCTGTTGGTGTGCACTCCATCAGTGTATACACTCACTTTGTGAATACTCAACTTATATGTATTAGTGGTAGCATAGCCTTTGATTCATCGATTCTTTGAAGTTTTAGTAGTATTTCCATGACCATATAGATTATATCAAGTTGACATCAATGAAAATACAATACATTAATTGATTTAACTTGCATGATCATCAACTTAACATCTTCAAACATTCAATCAGTTATAGTTCATCAATCTCTCCCTTTGGCATTGATGGAAACACACTACATTATCACACTATATTATCACTAATACAATATGAAATATAACAGTTAAAGTTCATCAAAACTACCAATTTTAAGTACTATAAATTATACAAATATCTGGTCCTTGGTAAGCTCTCATAGCTTAGATTTGATTCCTGCAGCTTCCTATCTGTCTTCAATCCCTTCAATAGATAGATGTAGAATCTTTCTTTCTCTGATGTGATGTGTTCTACTCTTGTGTCAAATTCTCTCCCTTTGACTATTCTCTTTCCTTTTGATGTCTCTTGTCAGCAATTATCTCCTTTTGTATGTACTCTCCCTTTTTTTATTACTTCTCTCCCTTTGGATAATCTCTCCTTGATGTAATCTCTCCCATGGATATAATCTCTCCCTGATGTGATAATGGATATAATCTCTCCCTTTGACAACAATGCCAAACAAATATTTTTGATAGTAATGCCAAACAAATCCTTTTTTTCCATAATATATTCCTTCAATTTCCAATCCATCGATAATACAATATCTCTGGTGCATGGAATAGATAAATACCTTGTTGTGTATAGATGTGGCTTTGAAGTCCATTTCTCTGCTTGCATCAATACAAATGATATTTTGATAGTATGCAGGTTGATGGAACCTTCTAGTCATCTTACTGACTAGTAGACAAGGGCCTGACCCCTAGTCTCTTCCTCAAGTACTCAAACGCATCCTTGGGCAGTGACTTGGTGAAGATATCAGCCAATTATTCCTTTGATTGCACATACTCAAGTATCACCTCCTTTTCTTGAACTTGTTCTCTCAATAATGATACTTGATGGCAATATTCTTTGTTTTAGCATGCATGACTGGATTCTTGGAAATGTTTATTGCACTGGTATTATCACAATAGAAAATTAGTGGTTCTAGAATTTGCATATGCATACCTTCTAGTAACTATTTGATCCATGCAATATTTGAGCAATTTGCAGCAACAACAACATACTCTACTTCTACAGTAGACTGAGAGATGCATCCTTTCTTCTTGTTGATCCATGTGACAAGTTTGTCACCCATAAAGAATGCTCCTCTAGTTGTGCTCTTCCAGTCATCAATATTTCCAACCCAATTAGTGTCAGTAAATACCTTAAGTTCAAATTTTCCTTCTCTTCTATACCATAAGCCATATTTCTCAGCATTCTTTAGATATCTTAGGATTCTTTTAACAACATTCATATGTGATTCTCTAGGATTAGCAAAAAACATTGCAACTATTCCTACTACATATGCAATATCTGGTCTAGTATGTACAACATACATGAGTTTTCTAATCATTGATCTGTATAAAGTTTGATTTATCTCTATTGACTTGTCCTCTTTTGTTAGCTTACATCTAGTTTCCATCAGTGTTCCAATTGGTTTGGAATCTTCCTTCTTGAATATCTTCAGTACTTCCTTGATGTACTTGGATTGTGTAATGAAAATACCTTCATCTTGTTGCATGATCTGCAGACCAAGAAAGAACTTGATCTCTCCAAACATAGACATCTCAAACTCTTTTCTCATTTCATTTACAAATGATTCTCATAGCATATCATTGCCTCCAAATATGATGTCATCAACAAATATCTCAACAATCAAAATGTTAGCATCAGTATCTTCCTTCAAATAAAGATTACTATTTTCACTAGTCCTTACAAATCTAATACTTATGAGATAAGAATGAAGTCTTTCATACCAGGCTCGGGGTGCTTGTTTCAATCGATACAAGGCTTTGTGTAGTCTACATACCATGTTCCTCTTGTCTAGATCAACAAACCCTTATGGTTGTTCAATGTATACCTCTTCCTCAAGTATTCCATTTAGGAATGCAGACTTGACATCCATTTGGTATACCTTGAAGCCTTTAAATGCAGCATAAGCAAGTAATATTCTCACTCCTTATAGCCTAGAAATGGGTGAAAAGATCTCTCTATAGTCAATCCCTTCTTCCTGTGCATACCCCTTGCATACTAGTCTTTCTTTGTTCCTGGTGACTTCTCCATTCTCATTTAGTTTATTCCTGAATATCCATTTTGTACCGATGACATTCTTGTCATCTGGTCTTGGTACAAGTGTCCGTGTCTTTTTTTCTCTATCTACTCAATTTCTTCATTCATAGAAATTATCCATTCATCATTATCAAGTGCAACATTGACAGATTTTGGCTCAAAATCACAAATAAGACATCTTGTGTTTAGAGACTTACTTCTGGTTCTCATACCAGCCTTCTTGTCTCCTATGATCTAGTTCTGTGGATGGTTCCTTCTGACATATCTTGCAAGTACAGGTTCAACTCTTTGTTTATCATTTTGATCATCATTGTGTCCTTCATTCTGTTCTCCATCACTTGGTACATCATCTTGAGAAATATCCTAATGTTTGGTATTTGTAGCCTGATGCTCGGGTGCAATGATTTGTTTCTCAGGAGATCTACATTATCGGTTAGGCAGTGTCAAGTTCTTCATTGTAAACAAACCTATTGTAGTCCTCTAGTTGTTTTGTTCTTTCCTTTTTATTCTTCTCTTCAAAATCATCTATCTTTACATTTCCACTTTCAACAATTTTTTTAGAGGCTTTATTAAGACATTTATAAGCCTTGTTCTTGGTGGAATACCCTAGAAAGATTCCTTCATCACTTTTGAAGTCAAGTTTTCCATTTCTATCATCTTTTAAGATATAACATTGACTACCAAATTTTTTGAATTAACTTACATTGGGTGTATAACCATACCAAAGCTCATAAGGTGTATTCTTGGTGTCTTTCTTCAATTGTACTTTGTTCAATGTGTAAACAACAGTATTGACAAATTCCCTCCAGAAGATTTGGGTGATGCCTTTTAATATCATCAGTGTCCTTGTACAATCAAAAATGGATCTATTCCTTCTTTCAACAATTCCCTTTTGGTGTGGTGTTCTTCATGCAGAGACCTTTCTTTTGATTCCATGCTCATTACAAAAGTTAGTGAATTCATCTAAAATAAATTCACATTTTAGTTCCTTATCACTTTTTTTTCTACCATTTCTTTGTACCATTTAAACATCTTGAATGCTTCTGATTTATCTTTTAGAAACATGACTGTCATAATTCTAGAAAAATCATCAACAAAGAGAATAAAATATCTATCTCCATAGTAACTCTTTGACCTCATAGGTCCACATAAATCAGTATGGACTAATTCTAGAATGGAATCAAATGTATGGGTTTTTCTTTTGAAACTGTAGACACCTAAAAATGGTTCAAACCTGCTTGTCTATGTGTTTTAACATTGTTTTGTGACCTAATAATTCCTCTATTTATCATATATGATCTTTATTGTATAGCAACCTTGTGTCTTTCATCAATGATTGAATATTGCAAAATTGTTCAATTATTTACTAAAAATTCTACTTTCGCTATCAAATTGACCATTTCCCAAATCATTTCAAAACCTTCCTAAACTGATCCTAAACCATCCCAAACCTTCCTAAACCTTCCTAAAATAATCCTATTCAATCCTAAACCATTCCAAATCTTCCTAAATAAGTTCAAACCCTTCCTATTCTATTCCTAATCATTTGCAGAATTTTCTAGACTCATTTTCGACCATTCTGGGGCATTGTCCAAGATCGCCGATGCCTAGTCAACTCAATTTCAAACCAATTGATAAAACCCTAATTCTAATTCAGCCAACCTTATCATTTCAAGATCTTTGTCCAAAATCATCGATGCTTTGTATCCTTTCAATCAACCATTTGATAACACTGTCAAAGATCATCGGTGTTATCGCTATTAATCTATCAATTTCGATTCAATAGTGTTGTTCATTATTGTCAATACTATTTCTGATTATCATTTCAGGAACATTGTCAAAGATCATTGATGTTACCCCATTTCAATCTTATGATGCCATCAAAGTTCATCGGCACTTTTCAATCATTTCCAATCATCATTGTCTGGGTGCATTATCAAAGTTCATCGATGCCTCATGATTTCCTAAACTATTCTGGAACCTTCAGAATTAACCCTAATCATTATCAATATTATCAAAAGCCTTCCAATTCAACATCAACATCTTCAATTTGACCTATAACCCACTAATTTCCCACTTTGGATAAATAACCCATAATTTATCCTAAGTTCTAATCGAATAAATAAATAAACTTTATTTATTCCCTATTTCCCTAAGTCTCCAATAATTAATTAATTTCATTAATTAATTAGCTAATTTCAAATTTATGAGA
>MU227413.1:305538-328505 GCA_018584345.1 Thuja plicata
ATTAAGGTGCTTCACAAATATTCTCAAATATTTGCAATATCTCCTCAATATCTCTCCCCCATGTCATGCTTCCAAACATCCTACCAACCAAAATCTTGGTTGGTGCATTGATTTTATGCAATCTCACATAAATGTGTCTCATTTTCTATAAATTGAGGACATTTCTCTCATTCAAGGTTAGACCACTATCTTCTAGTATTCTCATTTATGAATTCTATGCTTTCAAGAAGCTTTGTGCAATCTTTGTTATTGTCAAAGAGCCAACATTAATCTGATTATGGAGAAGAAAGAAGGACATGGGAGCTTCATCTAAAGGGGGTTCTTAGAGTTTTATGCTTTATGTTTATGAATCCTTATTTTAAATGGCTTTCATGGTACATTAGACAGGTTAGCATGTTATTTAGGGTTTGTGATCCCCTAGATATGCTAAATAGGCCTTCTTCTAGTCTTACATTTGGTATGGGCCATCCCAATTTGGTTCAAATCTGCCAGCCTTCTCTCTGTGTGGTTGGGTCTTGTAATTCATCTTCAGAACTAGGTCTCTAAAATCAAAATGGCGAGGTCAGACCTTCTTGTTGTAACTCTATTTGAGACGGTTCTGGTAGGCTTGCAAGTGTACCAAGGTGGTTTGTCACCTCTCATCAAGCATCTCAAGCTCATGTAATCTGGAAACTCTATACTATTCATCATCAGCATGCCTTGTAAGGATACTCTCAATGAAGGAATTTCAACCTCAAGGGGTAATATGACCTCAGTGCCATAGACAAGAGAGTACAGAGTAGCACCAGTGGGGGTGCAGATGCTAGTCCTATAGGCCCATAGAGCTGGGTTGAGTTGTAAGTGCCAATCGCGGCCAACATCATTGATAGTCTTTTGCAGGATCTTAATGATGGTTTTGTTAGATGCCTCTACTTGGGTGTTGCCTTGCGGGTAGTAGATGCTAGAAAATCCATGCCAGATTTTGAATTTCTCACAAAGTTGGGTAACATCCTTGTTCTGGAATGGGCTACCATGGTTAGTAATGATGGCTAGAGGAACTCCATAATGGAAAATGATATAGTTTAGGATGAATCTAGAAACTTTTTTGCCGGTAATGTATGTCATGGGGATAGCTTCCACCCATTTGGTAAATTACTTAGTGGCCATGATGATGTACTTGTGGCCATCAAAAGATAGGGGTGTGATTTTCCCTAAAAGGTCAAATGCCCATTGTAAAAAGGGCCATGGAGAGATCATTGGCTATACATCCTTTGCCGAGGCATGAATCAAATTACTATGAATCTGGCACTTGAAACATTTCTTAGCAAATTTATGAGCATCTTTCTCCATGGTAGGCCAGTAGTATCCTACTCGAACCAACTTCTTGGTGAGACTCAAACCATTGAAATGTCCATCACAAATACCATCATGGACCTCATGTAAGGCAGTGTTAGCCTCGTGTGAATTGAGGCATCTAAGGAGGGTTTGGTCATAGGCTCTCCTATAAAGGGTATCACCAATGATGACATAACAGGAGGCTTGATGGATAAGAGCTCGGTGCTTGTTTTGGGATAAGGCAAGGGGTAATATCTAGGTGTGTAGGTAATTGTAGACATCTTGATACCAGGGGGAATTGGGACCAACAATGTCACACACGAGCTCAGATTATGGAATGTTGAATGCTGGAAGCAATAGCTGCTCACAAGGAATTCACATCTCTCTTCATTATTCAACATGTCGATTATAGATGCAATAGTGGCCATAGCATCTGCTTGCTTGTTATGTACCCATGGAAGCTGGTGGAAACTGATGGTGACAAATTGCTCCTTGAGAAAGTTGGCCAACTATTTGTAGGGTACTAGCTTTTCATCCTTAGTTTCATAGTCATCAATGACCTATTGGATGACCAATTGAGAATCACCATACACCTTGAGGTGCTTAATTTTCCATTGAATAGCAAGTTTTAGGCCAATTACTAGTGCTTCACATTCAACAATATTGTTGGTGCATGCAAATACAATTCTGTAAGATTTTGGAATGACATCGCCTTGCGGGGTGACAAACATGATGCCCACCCCTGATCCATGCCTAGTATGTGAGCCATCAAAGCATATTTTCCACTCATTAGATTCAGTAAAGGAAAAAATGGACTCATCTGGGAATTCTGAAAGTAATGGGTGATCATCAGAAATTGGTGCCTCTACAAGCTGATCCGCTATCACCTAGCCTTTTATTGCTTTTCTGTCCACATATTCTATGTAAAACTCACACAGTAGCATGACCCATTTGGCTAGGTGACCCATGAGAGTGGATTTTCCTAAGAGATACTTCAATGGATCAATTCATGACACAAGCATGGTTTTCTAGTGTAGCATGTAATGTCTTAACTTCTACGTGGAAAAAACCACAACAAGATAGGCTCGTTCAATGAGTGAGTAGTTTAGGTCATATCCAATCAAATTTCTACTGATGTATTAAATATCTCTTTCTCATCCTTGTTCATCATGTTGTGCAAGAAGAGCACCCAATGCAGGTTTTGTGGTAGAAATGTATAAGAGAAATGGCTTCCCTAGGATGGGAGGCATCAAGATTGGTGGATGCAATAGATAGTATTTCAGTTGTTGGAATGAGTGCTCACATTTTTCATTCCAATGGAAAGTGACACCCTTATGTAGAAGATTTTAAAATGACTGGAATTTATTTGCTAGTTGTGCAATAAATCAACAGATAAACTATAATTTGCATTGTAGACTCCTTAGCTTCCTCCTCCTCAGTGCTCTCATCTTTGGGCACTCACAATCTTGGTATCGCCACATCAGGATCTATCAGAGGAATCAACCTGTGTTGAGAAAACCACCTATCATACCCATTAGTGGTCCCTGCGTATGCCACATCTGCATCTACTCCCTATGGCCTAGGTTGTAACTGTGCGAACTTTGTGTAGGCCACCTAAGGCCTCAGTGTTGCACCCCATATCCTAGCCTTGGCCCTTGATCTAGCAAACATTGCTATACCTATCGGCACCCCCTGTACCTCCCCAAACTATTGCCTGACTTGCTCTGGGAGGTGCATCTTAATCACTATATGATCCATCACAAACCTCTCAATGAGGTACCTCTCCTATCTGTAGTACGGAAGGTGATCTATGTCATCATCCCATCTAGGGCAATCTCTGTAGGGACGCCAAGTGAAATCTCCTAGCACATCTATCTCATGTCAAAAGTGCAATGTGTATCCTAATGGGCCCTGTGCAAGCACCCCTCGATAGCAATATACATATGGCAGCTCTGGTAAAACCATTCTCTGAGCTATAGGCCAGAATACCACTATGTGCTCATATGCCCACACTTGTAGCAGTGTGATCCCAGTATTGATAGATAAACCTTTGTGATATGCCAACTAATGAAGCTGGTAATATGTTATCACCAACATGCATGACCCCCATGTGAACATCATTCCCTGTATGATCATCTGCTCGAGTATGCTCCCCCAGCCAATGGGGAACCCATGACCTTGTCTGTCTGGAACCAAGAGACATGCAATGACTCCATAGATAACTGCAATCAAACTGTTGTGCTGCCTTGCCAAGGTCTCCCATTGTATCTCATAGTCCCAGATGTCCAAATCCTCATCATCACTCTCAAATAGCTGGTACAATGCTACTCTCCCTATAGTGGGGTCATACTCAGCCAGCTCGCAGTGAATCAAAATCTTGAGGATGCGCCATAGATCCTCCAGAGTAACTATCAGCTCCCCTGTCAGCAGGTGGAAGGAACTAGTCTCCGAGTGCCATTTCTCGGATAACGCTATGATCAACCCTCAATTTTCCCTAATCTCAGGCATGTATGTGATGTAATACAATCCTAGCAAGGAAAGGATCTGCCTCTCATGGCTACTCAATCAGTGGTGTATGTCCAAACACGCCAGTGTACTCTCCCGAGTCTGTGGAACTGGCAGCTCCTCCTACGATCACCATGTGAATTCGGTCCACTTTCTATACTTTCTATTTCTTGTTGACTAACCTAGGACCTATTTTGACCTAATTTTTACCTATTCCTAGGGTTTGGACCTATTTAGGGATGTTTCAGGAAGCTCCAAAACCCCCCAACCCTATTTTGAGGCCTATTTGACCAACTACGCAGGTTCTCTTACCACCTACGCAGAAAGGCCTCCCACATGCACTGCCTGCTTAGGTGGTCATCCCACCTATGATTCTTGCATAGGTGGGAACATGTCCTACATAGGTGGGCACATGACATGCACAGGTGGCATGTGTGGACACCTCTCAAGCCCTGTTTGACCCTGTTTGACCCCTAGACTGACCTAGAAAAGTGTACAAACTTGTAAAACACTGAGCGGCCTAGATGTACTCACCTCAGGTCCCGCATCAGCCGGCCATCAGAACCTACAAACCTGTTCCCCGCATTGAATTTCTGCTAGCACTCGATCCATCTTCCTTGCTCCAGAGCTCAATTCTTCCAAATGAGAGAGTGAAAATGAGCTCCAAAACCCTTCCCAAGCCCTTTTATAGCCTCTTGGTTTCCTAGATGGATGTTCAACCCTTGCATTTTGTATTGTTCATGATGCTTTTGACCCTCTAAACCTCATATTTTTTGTGTTTGACCTCCGATTTTCAATCTGATTGTTGTTGTGGATCTGTCTCGGCATTGTCAACAAATCGACCTATCACTTGCATTTTTTAGATGATTTCTCGAGGGGGCACCTATGTATCCCATTATCACTGGGAAATGTTTTAATGTTTTTTTTCTTTAGGATTCTTTGACATAACACTCATAATCACATTGTATCAAAGAGGGGCAAAATGTAGACACCTAAAAATCATTCGAGCTTGCTGGTCTATGTGTTTTAACATTGTTCACTTTACAATTGAAACATTGTTTTGTGACCTAATAATTCCTCTATGTTGCATATATGATCTTTATTGTATAGTGACATTGTGTCTTTCATCAATGATTGAATATTGCAAAATTGTTCAATTATTTACTAACAATTCTACTTTCACTATCAAATTGACCATTTCCCAAATCATTTCAAAACCTTCCTAAACTTTCCTAAACTGATCCTAAACCTTCCTAAACCTTCCTAAACCAATCCTATTTGATCCTAAACCTTTCCAAATATTCCTAAATTATTTCAAACCCTTCCTATTCTATTCCTAATCATATACAAAATTGTCTAGACTCATTTTTGACCATTCTGGGGCGTTCTCCAAGATCGCCGATGCCTAGTCAACTCAATTTCAAACCAATCGATCAAAACCTAATTCTAATTCAGTCAATCTTGTCATTTCAGGAGCATTTTCCAAGATCATCGATGCTTCGTATCCTTTCAATCAGCCATTTGATAACATTGTCAAAGATCATCGGTGTTATCGCTATCAATCTATCAATTTTGATTCAATAGTGTTGTTCATTATTGTCAATACTATTTCTGATTATTATTTCAAGAACATTGTCAAAGATCATTGATGTTACCCCATTTCAATCTTACGACACCATCAAAGTTCATTGGCGCTTTTCAATCATTTCCAATCATCATTGCCCAAGCACATTGTCAAAGTTCATCGATGACTCGTGATTTCCTAAACTATTCTGAAACCCTCAGAATTAACCCTAATCATTATCAATATTATCAAAATCCTTCCAATTCGGCATCAACATCTTCAATTTGACCTATAACCCACTAATTTCCCACTTTGGATGAATAACCCATAATTTATCCTAAGTTCTAATCGAATAAATAAATAAACTTTATTTATTCCCTATTTCCCTAAGTCTCCAATAATTAATTAATTTCATTAATTAATTAGCTAATTTCAAATTTATGAGATTTTTATAATTTCATGAATCCAATTTTGATTTTGAGGAATATTTGAGAATATGGGATTATTGTTTTGATTGATGATTCATAATCTCACCTACATATCATATCCCTTAAATAAGGATTCTCATCCCTATTAAGGTGCTTCACAAATATTCTCAAATATTTGCAATATCTCCTCAATATCTCTCCCCCATGTCATGCTTCCAAACATCCTACCAACCAAAATCTTGGTTGGTGCATTGATTTTATGCAATCTCACCTAAATGTGTCTCATTTTCTATAAATTGAGGACATTTCTCTCATTCAAGGTTAGACCACTATCTTCTAGTATTCTCATTTACAAATTCTATGCTTTCAAGAGTCTTTGTGCAATCTTTTTTATTGTCAAAGAGCCAACATTAATCTGATTATGGAGAAGAAAGAAGGACATGGGAGCTTCATCTAAAGGGGGTTCTTAGAGTTTTATGCTTTATGTTTATGAATCATTGTTTTAAATGGCTTTCATGGTAGATTAGATAGGTTAGCATGTTATTTAGGGTTTGTGGTCCCCTAGATATGCTAAATAGGCCTTTTTCTAGTCTTACAGAAACTAGACTTTGTCATCTTACCTTTTTGACAATTCTTACCCATGATGTTGTCGGGCTTAGTCATCATCAGTAAGCCTCTAACATTTTTTTTTGCTTATCTTTATCATGTTTTCAAAGTTCACATGACACAATCTTTTCTATCACAACCATATGTCTTTGTTTTTAGCCATCAAATAAGTGGTGTCAATATCATTCAGATAGAATAAGTTACATTTTTTTTTCTCACCAGTACCAAACAACTTTCTTGATTCATTGAAGATCTTTGCCCTCTTATTTTCAAATGCTACTCTATTACCTAAATTATTCAATTGAGAAACACTCAATAGATTATAACTCAATCCTTTAACCCAGTAAGAATTTTCACATTTTATCAGGTTATTCAACATTATGGTTCCTCTACCTTACACTAGACAAGGTGTATCATTACCCATTCTTACTGAACCACCATTATAGTATTCAAAAGTATTAAAATTTTGTTTATCACTGGTCATATGGAGAGTGCAGCCACTATCTATGATCCAAACATCATTTTTACTAACTTTAGATATGAGTGTTGTTTCTACATTCCTTTCTTCACCATCATCTAAATCATCTTTCATTGCCACAAATACCATCTCGATGTCTTCATCAGATTCGGTGTCAGTATCTTCATCTTTTCATTTAGCTAGGTAACTGGCCTTCTTTCCTTTGTCCTTGTAGTCTCAAGTATCTCTTCTTTCTGATTGTCAGTTTCTTCTGTAATCACCTTTGTCATACTTCTTTTCAAATGACCTGTCATTACTTCTTTCATCTTTTCTTCTATTAGGACATCTTGCAGCAAAGTGTCCAATCTCTTTATAATTAAAACAAACAAGTGGTAATTTACCTTTTCCTCTTTGTATTTTTCTAGCCATAAGTGCTTCAATTTCATCAATATCCTCTTCTTCACTTTCACTATCACTATATTTTCTCATAGTGTGTTTATGACTTGATTTACTTATTCTTAAAGAAGATTTGAATGCAGACTCTATGTTTGGTAAGACACTATTATCAAATTTATTCATCTCAAATGAAATCAGTCTTCCAATAAAACTATCTAGAGTAACAATTCTATTTTCTATTGCTCTCATTTCTTGCATGGAAGATACTGTAATAGACAAAGTAGGCAGTAAGGATCTTAGAATTTTACTTACCACTATATCTTCTTCTAGTAACCTCCAACTCCTTGGATAGCATTGACCACCTCTTTGACTCTTGTGTTGTACTGTGTGATGTTTTCACCTTCTTTCATTTTGAGATCATCAAACTTTCCTCTAAGGCTTTCTTCCTTGGCTCTTAGAACATTCATATCACCACCATGTACAAGAATCAATTTGTCCCACACCTGCTTTGCAGTTTTACAGGTTTTGACATCTTCAAATTTAGCATCAGAGAGTGAGGAAGAAAGCTCTATCATCATGCAGTTGTGCTCATGCTTCTTTATCATTTGTTCAACTATGGGTGCTCCTCTGGGAAACACATATTCAATATCTAAGTATTGAGTAACATCATCCAATACCTAATAATTGGAGTCTTATTCTTCTTTGCCATGAAGAAAATTTTTCTTTGTTCAGCTTGGGCACATCTCATCTATTCATCTTGTGATCTTTAGCTTAGGTATTGAAACCTTTCTTATAAGAACACAAGCTCTAATACCAATTTTTAGTAATAAATGAGAGGGGGGGTGAATCAGTGGCCTTAAAAATTAATCCTTAAATCAACCCTTAAAAATTATAACCACAAATTATGCCTCTATTTATCTTCAGTCCTACAAGATGAATGCCTTGAAATACTTATATCAATTTACTACTTGTCAGAATGCATTGTGAATCCTTCTTCTGTATGTTTACCGATAAGCAGTCTTTCATTTACTGAAACACAATAAATAAACAAAGTATACTGATCAATGCAGAATTGTATATGTGAAATGTAAAATAGTAAAGTAATGAAACATAAACACATAACACATGGATTTTTAACATGGAAACTGTGTTAAGGGAAAAACCACTAGGACCGTTACCCCAAATATTCACTCTTCTAAAGTGAGCTCAGTTAAGATCCAACCCTATTAAAGGTTACAAACACACTGTTAGGTGGGACCTTGTTAGAGGATTTAAATAGATAGTTTGTCACTTAGTATCTAGAATCTAATGCTACCATCCTTGATCAAACACTCACTTGGCCTATCAATAGGTATTGGGCATATCCAATCCTAATTTCTATGATCAAATTTTTTGATACTCCTTGGTATGTATCTCAATTATAGAAGACTATTAAGTCCTACTTGGTTAAGAGACTTGATGCTTCAATGGTTAAACTGAAATAGTAAAGTGATTTGTTCACACATACAACTTGAATTGCAGATTTCTAGATCTATTGTAAGTGCATCACCTCTATGATCAATATGATCATTTCAATACCTTTTCTCCACATTGTTCTGCTCTATGATGTTGTCTCACTATTTTTTGGTGTCTACAGAATATAGCTCTTTCCTAAGCTTGTTGATCAGGACTAAATGAAGACTTTCTTCTCCTTCAAAATCTCTTTAGCATCTTCCCTCTTGTCACTTCTCTTCTCTCTTTCCCTAATTTTTTAATGAATTAGGTTGTCTCTATATAGACATGATTTCACCGTTTCTTGGCTTTCCTGATCATGGCATGATCCAAAATTCTTGTCGGGTAACACTGTGACTTTTCTCTTTTACTCTATCTGTCAGTGTGCACTTTGTCAGTGTATACAGTCACTTTGTGAATACTCAACTTATATGCATTACTAATAGCATAGCCTTTGATTCATCGGTTCTTTGAAGTCTTTATCAATATTTCCATGACCATACAAATTATATCAAGTTGACATCAATGACAATACAATACAAAAACTGATTTAATGCCTTGCATGATCATAAACTTAACATCTTCAAACATTCAATCAGTTATAGTTCATCACTAAACCTCTTTTATGCATGTGATATGTTGACATCAATGGCAATAATTAATGACAACAATAATAGCATCAAAGGATACAACCACCTCTCTCTCTCTCTCTCTCTCTCTCTCTCTCTCTCTCTAGAATATTTCTAGAATCTCATTCATTCTTAAAGTGAATCTCTACCGGATTCACCACAGAGATTTTCTTCCTAGTCAGTCTTCTAGAGGCTTCTATGTTGTGTAATTTAACATTCTCCCTCCCTCTCTCTCTATCAAGTTTGACAGAGGTAAAATTTTATATAGTCCTAAAACAATTCTTGCCTCGGTGTGTATAGGTGGCTAACAAGTGAAACAAATAGAAGGACTTGGGTCATTTGGAGACAAAGTGTGCATTCTCTATTTATTGGTAGAGAGGACTACATCAAGACACATAGACACCCCCATGATGTGTTTTCATCCAAGGTTGAGAGCTTGAAAATCACCAGGTGGAAGATTATTCTTGTTGGTATTGATGTTAACATAGCAGATGGATTGATCAAAGGAAGTGATCAGAAGAGTTATTTTATTATTGCTAACTTAACTGTTATAGGTTAGCTAGTAGAGCACAATGCTAAAAGGTCACATGGGAATATAATATTGCAAAGATGAAGCTACACATGTAGAGTAAGGATGATGAAGGTGTTTACTCATTTCTCTCAAAGTTGCAAATAGTTTCATGATGATTTGGACATGTAACCAAGTTACAAAAGGTGAGTGGTAGAGAGGGTGACAAAATATGTCAATAGGAAGATAGAAAAAGGTGTGGTGTGCATAATCAGGTTGTAATTTCATGGAGAAAACCTAGGAGTGTGTTTGGGACATACTCAAGTTTCTTTAATTCAAAATTTTTATACTTTAGAGGTCTGTATAGTATATTATTATTGTTTAGAGTCTTAAGCATAATGTTCTTGAGGTCCAGTGGAAAAAGGGTTGGAAAATCTAATGGTTGTGGTAGATTTGTGTATTTGAGTGTTTATCATGATGCTATAAGATGTTCTTGAAGTATGTTCTTGATGATTTGGCAATAGACATGGATCAAAAGGATCATATTGGTGGGATTTTTGGTTAATAATAATATTCTTATTACTTTATTTTTCCTTGGTCAACTTAGTTGATAAATCGTGTTGTGCAAGTGATAAATTGTGAAATCTAGGATATTTATGATCTTGAGGTGGTGGTTATAGGTCGTGGTTATGATTTAATGGCCAAAGAAGGATTTGAGCATGATATTTAGTGTGATAATTTAAAGAGATGGTGAATTAGGTTTGGCCGACCTAGTTCTTGGTATAAGATGATGAATTAGAGGAAAAAATCATTAGGTGTAGAAATGGAAGTTTGGTTACAAACGCCATTTATTTCTTGTAGAGAATTAGTGGAGGTCTCTTTAAGGATAACTTTCTCATCTGAAGGAGTCAGTGAGAATTAGATTAGATATCTTGGTTGTACTTTAATGGAATTTCATTTGGAATAAGGTAGATGTTTTTTTCTAGTTCACAAACACTTTTAGATCATTGTAGTGATTGAATTGTAAGGCAGTGAGCCTTCCTAGTGTTGAATCCTAAGGATTTTTATTTGAGTAATGAGCTAGAATTCATGTGCATTCCCCATACATTGTAATAAGTGTATAATTTTAATAAGGTATTTGATTATTATGGGTAAACAACCCCACCATGGTTTTTTTTGGAGATTTGATTATGTTCAGTTGATTGATTGTATGTTTGTCATTGATGACAACATATAATACATAGTAGTGATTATGTATGTACTTATCAGAATGATGACATGAAGAATTGTGTGGTTAGCTACATGTTGTTGACATGTTTATTATGTTATATTCATACACATAGATCCAGATATGATGTTTTAGTCAAGTTATGCAATTCTGTTATTGGCAGTTACAGTTCTGGAAGAGTATCTGTTCAGAGCCAATGTATGTAACGTGTTTCTTGAGTTGCACCTATCTTCAAGATATATGTGTGTATATTCATGATTATTTATGAGTTTAGGATAATTATTCAAAGGTGCCAAACATGTTTCAACAAGATTACAAAGTTAGAGTTAATTTGGTGAGGCCGACTTAGTGAAGTGTCGCATCTATTCAGTTTATACTTGTGTGGTTGTAATATTGTTTGCGTGCTTAGTAGAGCTGAAAAGGATATTATGAAGAGTTTTCTTACAAGTCCCATGATCTCATACTTTGAGGAAGATACTTATAGCAATTGATGTGTGATACGCTAAGTGTGAATGATATGAAAAGAGACAGAAGATGTATAGAGCAGTATATCAGATGTGGTTCATTCATCAAGAGTCTATGTGAAGAAGAAGTGAAAGATTGTAATACACTGGAACTGATCAAGACATCAGGTCTACTCTATAGTTCATCATAAGATATAGTGCATATCTGTTAAATAGAAGGTTGTATCCTTCACCATTAAGCAGTAAGCTTTTGCACAGTGAGTCCACCACCTCTAACAGGGTTATTTGTAAAACTCTTCTAATAGGGTCCGACCTTTAACCATGTCACTATACTTATTGCATTGTAAAGTACAACTCCTAACAGGGTTGAAATATATTCTAACATGGATTACTATAAACAAGTATAGTTCATTGTGGGTGATAATTCCCACTGGGATTTTTACCATTTGGTTTCCCTGTAATCAAATTGTGTGTTGTGTACTGTGTTATCTGATTAAGAATTTACTTTTTTGTATTTTTAAGTTAAGGAAGTAAAAAAAAATTAAAGTTACTATAACTAATTCACCCCCCCTCTTAGTTATCCTTTGGGACTATTCTAACAATTGGTACCAGAGCCAAGTGCCTTGAAGAAGAATCCTACCAGCTTAAGGTAGATCAGATGTCTTACTTCAGAAAAGAAAGCCCTAAGTTCAATGGAGAAAATTATCTAGATTGGAAAAAAAAAGATAAAACATCTACAGTGTGTTGGCTTTAAGATCTTTGAAATTGCTACACAAGAATTTGTAATTCCATCTCTAAAAGACCTTGCAAAGGATGATGCTACTAATAGACAAAAGGAAACATTTACAAATAACGCAATTGCTAAAGAATCCCTAATCAGCGCCTTATCTGACAGTGAATTTTCTGAAATCAAGAAAATTGATAGAGCATATACCATATGGAAGTATTTAGAAGATATAATGGACAAGTTTCTAACTAATTTAACATCAGACTATGAAAAAAAGATAAGTATTCTAGAGGAAACCATGCAATTCTCACAATACTTCAAGAGAGAGACTTTGGTTAGCAAAATTTATGCATTTGAGATATCAAGATTGAAGACTGAACCTAAAAGTGAAACAACTTTCAAAGCCTCAGTCCATGGTAAGAAATCCTTACACATATCTAGTCATAATGAGAAAGAAGAAGTTGATCAAGAACTAGAAGAGATCATTGCTATGATTGCTAAAAGAGAAAAGAAAGGAAAAGGAAAATATGAAGGAAAGCTACCATTCAAATGTTTTTCATGCAACAAGATTGGTCACTTTGCATCTAAGTGCCCCACAAGAGTCAAGAAGTTCAGATCTGATTACAAACCTAAATATAAGAAGGAATGTTATCATGCTGAAGAAGGTGTAACTGATGAAGATTCATGAGAAGATGAAATTGGCTTCATTTCCCTTAGAGACATGGAAAGGTTTCTCAAGGAAATGGACATTGCAGATGAAAAGGAAGAACAAGAGTTATCCTTAATTTCCAAAGCAGACATCAGAACTAATTGGATCATTGACAGTGGATGCTCTCATCACATGACAGGTGACAAAGAAATTTTTTTTCATTTAGGCAAATACAAAGGTGGTATGGTTAGATTTGGAGATAACACTCCTAAACCTATCATAGGCAGAGGTTCTATCACCTTGGATGGAAAGAACAAGACATATGATGTTCTATATGTTGGTGGATTATATCATAACTTACTAAGTGTTGGACAACTACTTGACAAAGGTTATCATTTGGAGTTCAAAAAAAACAAGTGCATAATTAACAACAAGGATGGAGACATGATTGCGTCATGCTCCAAAACAAAAGGTAATGTTTTTCAGCTAAATTATGATGTAAGTTGTTTTGTTGCAAAAGTGGATGATAGTTGGTTATGGAATAAGAGACTCTGTCATATCAACTTTGATAACATAGTAAAGATAAGTAATGTCAAGACAGTCAGAGACCTTCCTAGTATTTCAAGACCAATTGACACAATATGCAGGGAATGTGTTATGGGAAAGAATGTAAGGAGTTATTTTAGAAGCAAGCAAAACTCAGTTGAAAACAAATTGGACCTAGTGCACACAGACCTATATGGCCCTACCCAAACAAGATCATACTATAGAGAAAGGTATTTATTTTTGTTTGTTGATGATTTTTCTAGGATGATGTGGGTTGCATTCTTAAAGGAGAAATCTAAAGCCTTTGAGAAGTTCAAAATATTCAAAGCTAAGGTTGAGAATGAATCTAGATTAAAACTAAAATGTCTAAGATTAGATATAGGAGGAGAGTTCACCTCTGATCAGTTTTATGACTATTGTGAAGAACATGGAATTAAAGGATAGTTGAGTGCACCTAGAACCCCTTAGCAGAATGGGATAGCAGAAAGGAGGAATAAGATTATACTTGATACAACGCGTACTATGATGATTGAAGGAAAAGTCGTGTACACATATTGGAGAGATGCAATAAATACATCAGTCTATACTATCAACAGAACTCAATTAAGGCTAGGCATAGATAAGACACCCTATGAACTTTGGTTTGTTAATGTACCTATAGTGAAGTATTTCAGAATCTTTGGTAGCAAGTGCTACATCAAGAGAGATGATGGTGTTGGTAAGTTTGATGCTAGAAGTGATGAAGCTATTTTCCTTGGCTACTCTACAAAAAGCAAAGCATATAGATGTTTCAATTTTAGATTGAAAAAGGTAATTGAAAGTACTCATGTAAAAATTGATGAAAATTTTATGGTTCAAGAGAGATACTATGAATATATGATTGAAGATGAACCCAAGCCTAGCAGCAAAGATACTGTTATTGAAGAAATGTTTGATTGCATTGATGTCTCATGCAATGACCTTGTATCAAGCAGAGAAGAATCATAGATTACAGAAGAAGAAGTCACACCTAAGGTTCATAAATTCACATCCAGATACCACTCTAAAGATGATATCATTGGAGATTAGAGCAGCAGTATTTTGACCAGATCAAAAGAAAAAAGTCTAGCAATGGATGAAGAGGTATGTTTACTTTCATAGATTGAACCTTTAAGTGTTGAAGATTCTTGTAATGATTCTAATTGGAAGAATGAAATGAAAGAAGAATTAGATCAGATAATTAAAAATGATACATGGGAATTAGTCCCTAGACCCAGTGACAAAAATGTGATTGGAACAAAGTGGGTATTCAGAAACAAGATGAATGAAGATGGCGTTAGTCTATGTATTATATGTTGTCATCAATGAAAAACATACAATCAATCAAATGAACAAAATTAAATCTCCAAAAATCTCCCCCTTTGACATTGATGGAAACATATGATATCAAACACATCCTCTATTCATGGTATCCTCTTTCTTTTACAATCTTCTCAATATCCTCATCAAAGATTCCTCTACACTGCTTCAGTTCTTTTGACTATGTTTTTGTTCCATGTATATACTCCCCTAGAGTATATTCTCCCCCTTACTATATACTCCCCCTTTGACATCAATGGAAAAGGGCACCATAAATCATTAGGACAAGTACTACTCCAGAAGTAGAGTAGTCAACCATTCATTAGTCACTTAATGACTGATGTTCTTGTCATTTCTTCTAAACAGACTCAAGAGAGGGAATTAATCCCAACTTCTCCCTGAGATACTCAAAAGTATCCTTTGATAAGGGCTTTGTGAAAATATCTGCCAACTGTTCTTTGGTGCTCACATAGTCTAATTTCACTTCTTTATCTGCAACCTTTTCACTTAGAAAGTGATACTTGATCTCTATGTGTTTTGTCTTTGCATGCATCACAGGGTTCTTAGACATGTTGATAGTGCTAGTGTTATCATAGTGAATAAAAATAGGATAATCAACCTGAATGCCAAATTCTTTAACCATCTGCTTGATCCAAACCATGGTTGAACAATTCAGTGTTGTTGCAACATATTCAGCTTCTGCTGTTGACTGAGAAATACAGTTATGCTTCTTTCTTATCCAAGAAACCAACCCATCTCGAAGAAATACTGCTCCTCCTAAAGTGCTCTTCCTATCATCAATACAACTTGCCCAATCTACATCTGTATACACATGAAGTTGTACATTCTCTAATTTTGGATACCATAAACCATAGTCTATAGTTCCCTTTAGATATCTGAATATCCTCTTGATTTCCATTAGGTGATTTTTCTTGGGTTCAGCTACAAATCTTTCAAAAATGCCAACTGCATTAAATATGTCAGGTCTAGATTGAGTTAGATAAATGAGTTTACCAATAATAGATTTGTATAATGTCTGATCAACTATTGTGGAATCATCATCTTTTGAAAGCTTGCTTCTTATTATCATGGGAGTGCATACTGGCTTACAGTCTTCCATCTAGAAGGTCTTTAATATTTCCTTCACATATTTTGACTGATTAATGAATATACCTTTATATGTATGCTTTACATTCAGTCCCAAAAAGTATTTTATAGGACCAATCATGCTCATTTCAAATTCATTTTGCATTTCTTTTGCAAATTCTATACTGAGCTTGTCATTAATTACCTCCAAAGATAATGTCATCAACAAATATGACAACTAATAATAATCCATCAGGTGTCTCTTGTGAATAGGTTACGATCTGCTGCAACTTTCTTGAATCCAATCTTGGTAAGATAAGCATCAAGTCTCTCATACCAAGCTCTTGGGGCCTATTTAAGACCATAGAGTGCTTTTGTCAATCTGCATACCATGTCTAGTTCATTTGAGACATTAAATCCTTCAAGCTGTTCTATGTAGAACTATCCTTCTCATCTTTGTTCATTCTACTAGTAAGTGCCGAGTTGCAGTTATTGTCAAGCATTCTTGATTGTGACGAGTTGTCTAGTGTTGGCCGAGTGTTCATGTATGTGTCGAGCTATCTAGTGTTGGCTGAGCGTTCCTTTCTATGCTGAGTGATCTTGATGTTTGTTGATACTTAGTTATTCTTTGACCGATTCTATCTGTGATTGGTTCTAGTTGGAGCCAACTTATGTATTTAATTTTGGGTTTTGCATTTATTATTAGGATCTTGTCTTTAGATGTGTACAAACAATTTTGTGTTCGGCCTTCTATTATGTAATGATCTAGAATCTTCTGTAAGCCACTTTGGCAAGTATAAATAGGGATGTCTGTGGGTAGGTTAGGAGAAAATAAAGTAGGGGAAAGTAGATGATATGAGAAGGTAGAAGATAGGAAAAGTCTATACTTTTTTTATAAATCTTGTTGGTTGTAACCTAAAAGGCCTCATAGTTGGGCATGTATGTTGTAATTGAATGAATCAATAAAGATGGTTATTATTCCTTGTCTCCTTGGTGTTGCTCTCTGTGTTGTTTTCTTCCATTGTGTTTAATCTGCAAGGTGGCTTGATAGTTGGGTGTGCCTTTAGACCTAGATATTCATGTCCTTACTTGTGCCATTATGTCATCACTAGAAGAAGAAGCAATGAATTTTTTTAGTTTTACACCTATTTTTGGTTAGTAGTTTTTAGTTTTGAAGTGTTAGAAGTGAAGAAATGAAAATACCATTGATGAACAACATCATAATAACATGAAATGCATATCCATTATGTAAGGCATGAGTTGAAACCCACTTCCTTAATTCATAAATATTCCTTTCCTATGGCTGCAATACATCATAGTAAAGAATTTTTTAGTTCTACACTTGTTCAATTTTCAACTTCCTAGCTTGAGTTTCAGTTTTAGTTCTATAGAACTGAAGAGAGGCTGAGTGGGTGAGAAATATCATTCTATAAGAAGAGTAGACCCATCATATGAAACATGAACTAGCAATATCATTGTTTCATATCATATGCATAAGCCACAAACAATTATTGAAACATTTCATCATCTTAGACTCTTTTTCAAATTTTCAGTTTGGTTTGGTGTGGTTTACTTTTCAAGTTAGGTAGTCAAAAGGTATCATTATATATGAAAAGGATATTCATAAGGTGAAACATGAATTTTAACTCATTTTTGCACATCATAAACATACACCACATATAATTCTAATAAATCTTGGCAACTTAACTTTTTTTAGTTTTAGAGGTGTGTTTCTCAAGTTTTAGTTAAGAAGGTTTCAGTTTTCTAAGTTTCAATGTGACTCTATGCCTAATGGATTTTCCATGGATAGCTGGTCTGATTTTATTTAGAAGGAAAACACCCCTTAGAGGTCAACAAAATTGTTACCATTTTTCACTTAAATCTCACAAACAGGTAGAGATGATTGCATTCTACATCTGATTAAGGTAAACATTTGGTTGACAAAGTTTATTACATATTTTTTTCTAGACTATTGTAAATGCAAAGAAATATACTATTGGGCTGAACTGAAAATAAATGCATAATTGAAAGAATTAATTCATTGATTTGAAAATATATTTCAAAAATGAAATATGATACATATGTTTGCAATATTACACATTCTTTTGATACTAAAAGAAGTATAGTACATATAAATCCATACAAGTCATGGATAAGCTATACAAACTATGCAAAAACATGCATATGTATGGAATTAAAGAGCATAGATAAGGGATAGGTTCATCATTTCCAGGAAGGAATGATGGATGTTTTTGTTAAACTGTCCATGATTGACTGGTTGAAGAAGGGATACCACTCTTGGAAGTGCCCGCAAGATGTGAAAAGATGGTGTTAGTCTACAAGAGATGTCACAACCTAAGTTAAATCCAACTCAGATTGAGAAATCCATGTAGCATCTGCAACTAGTCTATTCTTCCACTTCACCAAATAATCATAGTAATCTAGTTTTCCTCTTGTGCTTTTACCAATCCTCTGATCCAATATATGTTCAACCTCTTCAACCTACTTCTTAGGATAATCATCTGGTATAACAACTTCATCATCTAACTCATGATACTTATACAAATCAACAATATTGAATATAAGAGATATATCCATGTCATCAGGTAACTCAGCCTCATATGCATTACCACTGCCAAACTTCCTTAGAATTATACAAGGACCAAACTTCTTCATTTTCAGCTTACTATATGTTCCAATAGGAAATCTTCCCTTCTTCAAATGAACCATCACCTCATCACCAACTTCAAAAACATGATATCTCCTAGACTTGTCAACATTTTCCTTATATTTATGATTACTTTGTTCCAAATTCAACTTCACTTCCTCATGTAAAGACTTCATAAAATCAACAAATAATTCCCCTTCAACACTTCTCTTTTCTTCTTCAACAATATGCCTCAAATATGATACTCCTCTAGGTTGTATTCTAATAACAATCTCAAAAGGTGGTTTTCATGTACTCCTATTCACATAATTATTATATGTAAACTCATCTTTTGCCAATATCATATCCCAATTACTCAGCTTATCTCCAACTAAACATCCCAACAAATTACCCAAGATTCTATTCACAACTTTTGTCTATCCATCTGTCTATGGATGGAATGTAGAACTAAACCTCAACTCAGTATCCATCTTCTTCCACAAAGTTCTCAAAAAATAACCAACAAACCTGCTATCTCGGTCAAAGATAATACTTCTCAGTAATCCATGCAATCTAACAACCTCTTTGAAGAAAACCTCAACAACATGCACAACATCTGATTTCTTCTTACACGGTATGAAATGTGCCATCTTAGAAAATATATCCACAACAACAATATGGAATCGTACCCTCTTGTTGTCTTAGGTAATCCAAGAACAAAATCCATATTGATATCACTCCAAGGTTTCTTAGGAACAAAAATAGGTGTATAAAATCCAGTATTCTAACTTACTCCTTTTGTAACTTGAAAAATTCCACAACTCCTTACAAACTTCTGAACATCCTTATACATATGTGGCCAATAATACTTTTCCTTAAGCAAACTCAACATCTTATCAATTCTAAAATGTCTAGTGAATCCACCATAATGCTTTTCCTTAATCAAATTAATTCTCATGGAACTTCTTGGTATACACAACTGAATTCCTTTGAACAACATACCTTCTTGGATTAAATACTCCTCAAACTTTCTTGGTTGTTCTAATAGATTTGGTGCTCTGCACTCTCATCGTGCCTCAGAAAAATTAGGGTCAGTATCATACAACTCCATCATCACATTAAAAGCAAGAACTACAACCTTCATCTCGATCAACAAAGAACGTCTTCTGCTCAGTGCATCTGCAACTTGATTAGTAACTCCACTTTTATGCCTGATCACAAATGTGAAACTCTATAAATATTCAACCCACTTCATATGTCTCTGATTCAACTTATGTTGACTTCCCAAATACAGTAAAGCTTTATGATCAGTATACAAAAAAAGCTCCTTAGGAATCAAATAATGTCTCAACTTTTTCAAAGCTTGAAAAATAGCATAAAACTCTTAATCATACATATAATACTTCATTTTAGCATCATTCAACTTCTCACTAAAGAAAATAATAGTTTTACCTTCTTGACTCAACACACCTCCTATTGCACTACCACTTGCATCACACTCAACTTGAAATACCTTATTGAAATTAGGTAAAGCTAACACATTTAACTCAGCAACCTTTTGTTTCAAAGTCTCAAAACTCTTGTCAGCTCCATGTGTCCATTTAAAATCCTTTTTATCTCCTCCCATAGTCTCAGTCATAGTAATACAAATAGAGCTACAATTCTTAATAAAAAATTTGTAGAAACTAGCCAAACCATGAAATGATCTTACCTCATCCACATTCTCAGGTGTAGGCCACTCCAAAATTTCTTTAACCTTCTCAGGGTCCATTTTCAAACCATCAGCTAAAATTACAAATCCTAAATACACAATCTCTTCTTTCATAAAGGAACACTTCTTCAAATTAATTTGTAGCTTCTCCTCCTCTAGTCTTTGCAACACTTTTCTAATATGCTCAAGGTGTTCTTCATTAGTACTACTGAATATAAAAATATCATCCAAATAAACAATCACAAACTTGCCCAAAAATCTCTTGATAACTTCATTCATCAACCTCATGAAAGTACTAGGTGCATTAGTCAAACCAAAAGGCATAACCAACCACTCATATAAACATTCTTTTTGTCTTGAAAGGATTCATCCATTCATCACCTTTCTGATTTTGATTTGATATGATGATAACCACTCTTCAAATCAATCTTGGTAAAATAATTTTCTCCACTCAAACAATTCATTATGTCATCCATCCTCAGCATAGGAAACCTATAATTCACTGTTATCTTATTGATAGCTCTGGATTCAGTACAAATTCTCCACTCTCCATTCTTCTTAGGTGTCAATACATCAGGAAAATGTCATGCTCAAAACTAGGGAAAAACACACATACAAATTTTTTTTTAAATACGCACGTGCAAATCACTAATAGGGATGTATTTGAGGTAATGTGTTATCATGATAAGAGTAGTCTTCGAATTTGCAAGGTGTATGCATAAGTTAAATTAGGGATACATCACCTACAGAGGTAAATTAGAACATTAACTAGCCATACGGGTTATGTGAATAACTGGATTGGTTGATTTAACCCTAGGTCCAAGTTTAATATACGTATAATTATTAGGATGATATTCTGTTGTGAGGGGTCATACGTTGAAATAGGTTGTCCTGGAAGTCACGTTGTTTCCTAACCTTAGTTACAACTTAATCAATAAATTTTAGTTCCCATTTACTTTCGACCATTAACCACTAGATAAAGATTCAAAAACAAAACCAAATCTAAACCTTATTCCCCTAACAACAATCCAACCTTGTTATACAATTTTCCAAAACTATAATCCTTAAATTTCTTGATAAATATTAAGTTGATCTCAATTAGAAATTTGCATTGACCTCTAACCCTTAGAAAACACATGACGACATAATTCAATTTATCAAAATTTCATTAACATCTATCTATATATATTTCACATAGAACTACATCGGTAATCACTAATAAACTTAACAAATGGGTAAATTTTATCTACACAAAATTACATGATTTTAATAAACAATAAACAATTAATTTCCTAACATAATAGCAACATATATATTTATCTCTTATAGCACTAAAATTTCTGAATTAAACTATACAATTTAAATAGGAATTACATCTTTTAAGGAAACTTCATAAATCAAATTAAACAGTAATAATTAAACCTATTTAACTAAATTACTCCATCAAAACAAATAATGCTCCATTAATTATGTTCCCAATAGAGAAGGAAACACATAACTTAAATATATTGATCAATGTCTAATTAGATCTAATTATATTATTAATAAACTACCTATAACTAACTCTATATAATCTACCTAATAAACTAGCACCTATCACCTATCAACCTAGCACCTATCACCCATCAAGGGTCACATCCTATCCCATGCAAGAAGCCTATCAAAACTTGCGAAATTTAAGAGGGAAGAGAACTTTGGTCAAAAGTTTTCAGGGGACAAAAAAAAAAGTGGGGACCACAGCAAGTACTATCACCAAGTGCAAACATAAGTCAAGGTAGATATGAGCTTGGAATTTTGCATGGAAGCAGGATTAAATAGCAGCAAGACCAATGCACTTATACATGCGAAATCCTCCATACAAGAGGTGGGACCCTAAGACATTTACCATCTATGTTTAAAACTTATGATGTTGACCACTACCCTAGGGGAATGTACATGTCAGAGACAATAAGCAACGAATGGGGAAGGTCAAAACATGATAAATGAATTTAACTACTTGCCTCTTCAAAATATTTTGCATGGGAGAAGGAGAGATTGGAGGTAAAGATATGGTGGGTCCCATGGGGTGAGGGGAAACATTAAGCCCTTAAAAGTTATCATAAGCATTAAGAGCAATTTTAAAGTATGTTTTAAGGGGTTAATAAAGGTGAATTAGAAAGGGCATCAGTAAAGGAATATTCTCTGTGCAATGTATGAGGGAGGGAATTAATTTCCCTCCCCATACATTTTCCAGAGACCTCGAAAGTGTTATGGTGAGTTTGTTTCATATACATTTTTTTTTTTGCTTCTTTACAACTTGGTTGTTTTATAATTTTTGAGAGTCACAAGAATGTATTTGGCTTATTCATTTAGTGTATTATGCAAGAGAGATTATGGATTAAAATAATAGCTATATGAGGTTTTCACATAAAAATCTAATATGTTTCTTTGTTCCTTGTTTCATACGACAATTTTGAGAAATAAGTATATAACTTATTCATTGAAGATTGATTATATAAATATGACAATTTACAATCTACATTAAGAGATATCACTATATTCATTTATCAATCACAATTTGTAATCTAATTATTTCATTATCTACTTCCATCAACCTAAATATCATTTCTCAAGAAGGATAGCATTTTTATTACAAGAATGGATTTCTCTAAACATGAAAGTAATTGAGACATT
>MU227413.1:330104-340209 GCA_018584345.1 Thuja plicata
ACACTAAACTCGAGCATCAGTAGTCCAAGATAATAAAATCACATGCAATATATATATATATTTTCAATTTATAATTAGCAACATCAATCAATAGCATGATTACATTCCCAATTGCAAATTTTCATACGGAAAGGTTTAAACATAAAATTTTCATAATCAACATGACATAACATCCATGAAATAATCAAGTCCCATCATGATTCAATCTTCTCATTAGTTCACTTATCTAAAAATATATAATCAAAACAACCATCTGATCTAGGTCTAATCTATATCAAAATGAAATCCACACAATATAATTATCATCATAACATAGTATCTCGAGTCTATGTCAGGATAATCAAAAAGTGTATCAATGTATCAACACATGAAGTATCAAGTGAAATCGAGCAGTAAGACTGTGATGGGTCAGGGTGAGGCCTCACATCCTCCCCCACTAGGCATGAACCTCCTCCTAGAGTTCATCAAAAAGATATGGGTACTGCGATCTCATCTGCGCTGCATCCTCCCATGAAGCTGTGACCTCATCATAGCAATCCCACTGGACCCTAACCTGGTCCAGCTCCCGGCCTTGAAGTGCAAGGGTCCGTCGGGCCTCGAAGTGTATAAAATTTTTGGCACGCCTGGTGGGACCACAAAATAAGTTCATCTTTAAAGACGGTGGGCATAATGCCTTGATCATAAAGATGAAGGATAACCATTAAGGCATCATGCATGTGTGCTACATGGAAGATCTGATCCCGTGCTTGCATGTAGCTTAATGAAGATTGACGGTCATGTTTTAAAGATAGTAAAGTTTCAAATCTAAGCCGTTGATCAGGCATTCTATGCCACATGTGACTATTTGGGTTTGAATTAAAATATTTTAATATTGTTCTCAGGGCTTTCAAGGCCGTGGCAATGTTTTCAACTTGCAGACTGGGTAGATGGATCAATATGATCTATCTAATCAAATTAATGGTGATAGGAGATATATTCATAACTGTATTTGATCTTTTGAGATATTTCCCAAGTGCATTGATGAGTAGACTTGACTGGTTTAGGGTTTTATATATTGTTTAATGAATATCTATTATAAACACTAATTATTCCCTAACTGATTGGATGGATTGACTCCCGAACCTATGTGTTAGGGGAGGTTGTATATAAGTAGTTTTAGAGGCTTTTTTAGCTAGAGTTTTTTAGCTTATCCAAGACTTTCTATGGCATCTTCTCTGCCCCTAGGTTTTCATCAATTTGTAATTTATTATTGATTTCCAAATTATACAAAGGCTTTTTGTGATATTTTCTCTATCCCTTGGCCTTCTTGTCTATATTTCTCTTATCTAAATTATAATATATTAGCTAAAATTAGAGAAATCTTGGATTTCTTGAGCCCTCTTTTTTCTTGCATCTTTGTGCACTATTGCGAATGATTTGATTTAGATGATCTTGTGGATATTGTTTAGTCCCCTATTATTTTGTCTCATTTATGTTCCTATTTTCTAGAGTGAATGTCTATTTTCAGGTCATAGTTTGTGTCTACTCTATTGAATATGCTATTTTTTGGGAAATCTTCTCTTTCCCTGGATAGCCTCTTTTCATTTCAGACCTATCTATGGAATACTTATGGAAGCCTATTCAGGAAGTTGTGTTATGCTAGATTTAGGATTTCATGCTAGTTTTGGTCACTGTATTGTGATTCATGTTACCTTTGATGCATCACCTAGTAGGTTAAATTTTCTTGTCAGTATTTTCCTTTAGTTCTCCTTCTACCCCTTTTCCTTCTAATTTTACTTTCATGTCCAAAGAAAATAAGGTGATTATCCAAGAGGAACCGGCCTAAAATTTGAAGGTTTCACTTTAGTTAGTAGAGGTCCAACAACCTAGAAGTGATTCCCATGTTATACTAGATTGTTAGGCTCAAGTGCTTAGCAGGGTGCAAAATTTAGTGTATAATAATAACCAAATAAAGATTTCTTCTGAAGAAGCAAGAAGAGGCTATGGGCTTAGAAGGATATTACAGACGCTTCGTGGTAGGATTTTCTAGAGTGGCTCATCCCATCACCTCCCTTCAGAGAAAGGGGAAGAGATTTGAATGGACAAAGAAGTGTGAGAGAGCCTTCGAGGAGCTCAAGAGAGCCCTCACTAGTGCACCGATTTTAGCAGTGCCAGATCCTTCGGCAAATTTTGTGGTATGTACTGATGCTTCATTGGATGGTTTAGGAGTAGTCCTTATGTAGGAGGGCCATCCTGTAGCTTTTGAGTCTAGGAAGCTAAAGACTCATGAACTTAATTATCCTACTCATGACCTAGAACTCACAGCAGTGGTTCATGCCTTAGTGAGATGGTGACATTTCCTTCTAGGTCACCGATTTGAGCTTCATTCAGATCACCATAGCCTATAGTATATCTTTACATAGCCCAATCTTAATTCTAGGCAGAGGAGATGGATGGAGTTTTTGTGTGAGTACGATTTTGATGTTCATTACATCAAGGGGAAAGAGAATGTAGTTGCAGATGCCTTGAGTAGGAGGCGACATGAGCTCTCATCTATGACTACTAGTACAGATTTGAGGGACCGTATCTTGCACCATTTGCCAGGGGATGGATTGTATGAGGAGATTTGTCAGCATATCCATTCTCAGAGACCCCTTGAAGGGAGATTTGTAGAGTATTCTTTGGAGTCTGATAGACTTCTACGTCATAGGGGACGCATCTATGTACCTTCTACAGGTGACTTGTGAGAGTTTATTATGCTTGAGGCTCATAGAGCACCTTATGCAGCTCACCCAGGAGTCAAGAAGTTACATGTTGATCTGAGACAGTTATATCATTGGCCAGGCATGAGGTTACAGATTTCCAGCATAGTTGCTAGATGTCTAGAGTGCCAGAGAGTGAAGGCAGAGCACAGTCATCCAGGTGGGCTCTTGCAGCCACATGAGATTGCTGAGTGGAAGTGGGATGCTATATCTATGGACTTCATTGTTGGTCTCCCTATGTCTTCTTTCCGCCATGATGCTATCTTGGTGGCAGTCGACATGTTGACCAAGGTTGCCCACTTCTCACCCGTGCGTACTACATTCATAGCACGAGATGTAGCTCAGATATTTTTGCGGGATATTGTCAGACTTCATGGCATTCCCCGTAAGATCATCTCTGATAGAGACTCCTTATTCACATCAGCTTTTTGGAGAGAGTTACAGGAAGCATTGGGCACTAGGCTCAATTTTAGTACAGCTTATCACCCTCAGACAGATGGCCAGACTGAGAGGGTTAACCAAGTATTGGAGGACATGTTGCACATGTATGTGATGGACCATCAAGTCAAGTGGGAGGAATACCTACATCTAGTCGAGTTTTCCTATAATAATGGGCACCATTCTTCTATTGGTATGCCACCATACCAGGCATTGTATGGTAGACCTTGCAGGACTCCCTTGAGTTGGGACAGGATTGAGGATAGAGTATCCATTGGGCCCTAGTTGGTCAAGGATATGGAGCAGTAGGTAGTATTGATTAGACAGCATCTTAGAGAGGCCCAGGACCGACAGAAGAAGTATGCAGACGTGAAGCGGGTTGACCGTGAGTATATGGTTGGAGATAGGGTCTTTTTGAGAGTGTGCCCGCATAAGAGTCCAATCCATTTTGGAAAGGGTTCTAAGTTAGCACCTCACTTTGTGGGACCTTTTGAGATATTAGAGAGGATAGGACCAGTTTCCTACCGTCTAGCCTTGCCACCCAGCCTGTCACGCATCCACGATGTGTTTCATGTATCTGTGCTATGGAAATATATTTATGATGAGTCTCATGTTATAGATTGGGATTCCTTGCAGGTGGAGTCGGATGGACAGCTAGCCCAAAACACATGGACTCAAGCTTCTCTGATCAAACCTTTCTGCAACAACTCCTGCACTTTTCTATTAAGTTCTTCATTCTTAGTAGGTGTCAATCTATATGGTGCTTTATTCAGAAAACTAGCTCTAGGAATTAGATCCATACAATGACTTATACTTCTCACTAGTGGTAAACCATCAGGAATATCCTCTACAACAATCTCCTTTTATTCATTCAGCAAGTTTTTAATTTCTATTGGCACTCGATCTCCACTATTTTCTGTTGCTTGACATTTTTTTTTTGTCACTAGGACATTAGAAATTATAGCAAAATAGACTTGAGTCTTCTTCATTTCTCTCTCAAATTTCTTTCCATTAACCATGCAAATTTTCATAGTAGTACAATTTATCTCATCTGGAACCTCAATCAAAGGTAACAATGTTTTCTTTCTCCCATTCACCCAAAGAGTATATTAATTCAATCTACCATCATGCACAACATGTATATCATATTGTCAAGGTCTACCCAACAGAATATGACAATAATCCATAGGCATAATATCACACAGAACTTCATCAAAGTAATTTCCCATCTTGAATTTCACAATACATTGCTCACTTACCAACAATTTATGCTCATCCTTGATCCATGAAACATGATAGGGTTTAGGGTGTCTCAATCTCTACAATTGAAACTTTGTAAACAGATCCTCAGATGGCAAATTTTCTGAACTGTCATTGTCAACAATCACTTTGCAACATTTTCCTACCATCTTACATCTAGTCTTAAAAAGACTTATCCTCAGAATAGGTTCTTCATCCACTCAGTTATTACACAAAGCTCTTCTTACCATTAGGTTTTTTCCAGCCTCGAGTCCACTTGGGGAACCCTCAAGATCCTCTTGTACCACAACATTTCTATGAATTTGTCCATTCCCATCAGGGTGTCTACACTCAAAAGATCTATTCCATTCTTTGCCACATCTAAAACAATTACCAATAAAACCACCTCTACCTCTTCCTTGGTATGAACTAGTATCTCCTCGGTAAGAAATACCACCTTTCCACTTGGTCTTGCTTTTATCTTCAATTTTCTACTCATATTTTCCCATATCTTACACATAATTATCAAATCTACCACCTTCACCATAGGATCTACCTCTACCTCTCTCGAATCTACCACCTCTACCTCTCTATCTTTGTTCATGCTTCTTTGTCAATATCTCCTCACCTTTCAAGGTATAGTGATATGCTTCTTCCACACTATCTAATTTCACAAAACTTATTTCATCTTGAATTCCAAATCTTAGTCCATTTAGGTACCTTGCAGCTTTCTCAACCTCATCATCCACATGTCCAGATCTGATGTCCAATCTATAGAATTCCTCAATGTATTCCTTCACAGTTATGTCCCCTTTGTCTAAGGTTTTGCATCTTCATCAACAAGCTAACTTGGTAATCAGTAGGGATGAACTTCTTCTTCACCTTGTTCACCACTTTCAACTAGGTTTTGATCTTTTCCTTTCCTCTTCTTTATCTATTAGTTTGCAAATGCTCCCACCATAGTGAGGTATGACATTTCAACCTAGTGACTACAATTTTCACCTTCCTATTATCAAAAGTGATTTCAAAGTCAAAGAAAATTTTCATATCAGAGATCCAATCCAACACAACATTAGTATCCAACTTTCCATCATAAGCAATAACTTCAACATCAGACTTTGAATGTTCCCTAGTCAATACTCTCAACAATATTTCCTCATCTTGATCTTCCTCAGGCTCTAGATTAAGGTCTTGTGCCATGGATTCATCATTACTCACATCATCAAGATGTGCTCCTCTCCTTTAGGCTGTCTCCACAACATCTAATCTGGCTGTAATTTTTCTCAACATGTTCATTATGGAATTATCAACATTTCCTCTACCTTGAACCATCTTGATGAATAGGTTCCTACAAGAACATAACCCTCTACGAATCTTCCATCCTAAAACCAAATTCAAATTAGGGTTCTACATGATTCAATCTCCTCAAGGAAAAACTTTTCTCTGATACCATCTAGCGCAAGGAAGGAAAAGAATAGCTAGGGCCAAAGGCACACCCAACTCTCTAGCCACCTTGCGGAGTAAAAATAATAGAAGAAAACAACACAGAGAACAACACCAAGGAGAGAAGGAACAATAACTATCTTTATTGATTCATTCAAATATAGAATACATGCCTAGCTATGAGGCCTTATAGGTTACAGACAACATGATTTATAAAAAAAATCTAAGAATTTCCTATCTTCTACCTTGTCATATCATCTACTTGCCCTACTTTCTTCTCTCCTAACCTACCCATAGACATCCCTATTTATACTTTATAAAGTGGCTTACAGAAGATTATAGATCATTACATAATAGAAGGTCAGCCACAAAACAGTCTATACACATCTCCAGACAAGATCCTAATATTAAATGCACAACCCAAAATTAAAAACATAAGTCAGCTTTAACTAGAAGCAATCAAAGACAGACTCGGTCAAAGAAGAACTGAGTATCAACAAAAATTAGGTTCACTTAGCATAGGAAGGAATGCTTGACCAACACTAGACAACTCAACACATACAGGAATACTCGGATAACACTTGACAACTCGGCACAAATAGGAACACTCGACAATAACTACAACTCAACACTTACTGGCAGAATGAATAAAGATGAGAAGGATAGTAAGGAAACCCAGGATGCTCATGCATCACATAAACCTAAAATTTATGATATGGGGCAGAAATTTTCAACTCATGCCTTATGTTATGGATATTTGATTTATGCTATTATTATGACTTTTAGCAATGATATTTTTAGCTCTATGGATGTACCACACAACTAAAATCAAACTAACTAATTGTTCCAAGAACTTATTCTTATTCTATCTTACCTCAAAATCAATGCTTAAGGTGAGTCCCATTAACAAGGATTGATAAATCCTCTCCTTCTAGGGTAGATAACTAGAAAGCATTATGTGTCTTGCAGGCTATCATAATGAATGGTCTAGCCCACATTGCATCAAACTTCATGTTATTTCCAAGTCTTCTCTTTAATTCATCCCACTTGAAAATAATGTCTCCTTACTGAAAGTTTCTGGGAGATGCTTTCTTATCAATGTTCTCTTTATTTAAGCCTAATGATGCTCAATATTGTTTATGACATTACTTCTTACCTCTTCTAACTTAATAAGTTGAGCTAGTCTTGCTGTAATATGTTCCTCATCAACCATATCCAGTTGGTTGACTAAATCTAATATTGGGAGTTCAACTAATATAGGTAGTCTTCCTCTTTTCCATACACTAACACATAAGGAGACATATATTTGTATCTCTTAGGAGTTATCCGATCAACCCAAAGCACTAATTTTAATTTGTTGTGCCAAGCTCTCTGGTTTCCTTCCATGGTCATCTTTATTATGTGAATCAGATTTTTGTTAGTCGATTCAGCTTTTGCATTACCCTGAGGGTAATAATTTGATGAGGTATTAAGGAAAAATCCACTATAAATAGCCCATTAAGATATTTTAATTCCCATGAATGCCAAAGAATTATATGAGTTAATTGAATCTGGAACATCGAACCTACACACTTAATCATCATAAAAACTCAAAACAATAGTTTCATTTGCCTCTTTCAAAGTAACTAATTCTTTCCACTTGGTGAAATAATTAGTGACTATTAATATCCACTTATGGCCTGCACTTGAAGGTACGTGAATAACTCTAGTGAAATCTAAAGCCCATTTCATGAATGGTTGTTCTACCTGAATAGGCTAAAAAAGGAAACACTATAATTTTCTCTTTTCCAACAAAAACATCACATTATCTACACTTTCTAACCTAGAAACATATGTAGCTTTAAATATATTTCACAAATAATAGTCGCCTTTCATCTCCTTGAGATTCGTAGCTCTCAGTGAGAAGTGATCTTCTCTTGGCCCTTGATGAAATTCATGCAAAATTCTATCTACTTGATTAGATTTGATATACCTTAACAATACGCCATGAAAATCCCTCCTGAAAAGGATTCTATCTAATAAAAAAAGGAATGGATTATTGTCTTATAATACCTACACATTTCTCGCTCCAATCCTTCAGGACATTAACCTATAAGTGGAAAATTGGTCATGTCAGACATATAATCAAATTCTAAATTTGGAATAGAAGCTTGTGACTAATCTTGTAGAGCTAAAATAACCTCTTTTTCAACATCTTCAATATTGTCCCTATTTCCAACCATATTTTCACATAATCCCTTACCTCGTATTAGTTTGGTAGCCTTGATATCAATGTCATACTCCATAATTGTGTCACCCAACCAACCCTTTTAGTATTCAAATCTTTATTTACTAAAAATCCTTCACAGAAGGATGTGCAACCAAGAAATTGATCTTATTGTTAGACATCATATGCTTGAATTTTTAAAGTTTCTAATTACTAAAATTATATGGTTTTCCACAAATGAATAACTCAATTCATAATCTTTTAAACCCTAGCTAAAAAAGATAAGGGTTGTTCTAACCCCTGATCATTTTTTTTCTCTAACATACGAATAATGTTATCTATATTCTTGTAAGCATATAATGTAAAATCTATTGCAAATTTTAGATTGAATAATGTTGGGGCAACAACTAAGGCCTCTTTTATCAACTCAAAAATTCCTTTTCCATTTTTTTCCAACTAAATGTAATATTTTTCTTAATTATGATAGTTAAAGGCATTATTAATTCTACAATATGTGGAATGAATCTCTTGACAAAATTAATCCTTCCTAAGAAACTTTGAAGTCCCTTTTTATGGGTAGGTAATGATAAAGAAAGAATTGCACTCACCCATTCTGAATCTATGGTAATTACCTCTTTGGATACAATGAAACCAAGAAATTTCTGCCCATGGACAAAAAACACATATTTCTTTGGATTTAATGAAATACCAAACTCCCTACACCTTTCAAATATTTGTCTCAAATTCTTAAAGTGATCTTCTAGATTCTTTGAAAGAATAGTGCTATCATCTAGGTAAACCAACACCATCGTGTACACGATTCCTTTAAATGCCATGTGCATGGCTTTTTTAAATGTGGCACCTGCATTAAACAACCCAAATGACAACTTTTGATAACCCATTGTGCCCCATTTGGTTGTAAATGCATTTGTATACCCATCTTCTTCCTTTACAAGTATTTGGTTATAATATGAAAAAACATCTAATAATGAAAAATGTTGAGAACAAAAAACTACTTGCAAAATCTGTTCCATATCTCAAGCTCTCCATTTTTCTTTTTAACTCAAAAATCAACACATATCCTGAGCTCTCCATTTTTATTTCTAACTGGTACAAGATTTGACACCCAGTAGGTGTGCTTGATAGGGAATATTATGTTGTTTTCAATCATCTTGTTCAACTCTTTTATCGTGAGGGGTTCTAATTTTGGAGTAACAGGTCGTTGCTTCTGCTTAATGGGCTTGGTATTTGGCTCAAGCTCTATAGTATGCTAGGAAATACTAGGGTAAAATCCTTTCAAATTAGAATATTCCCAAGAAAATATATCATGAAATTATTGACAAAGTAGTACAAATGCATTTCTTTCTTCAGGAGTACATACCTCGCCAAGCTTGAGCAACTTGTCCTTGTAAATATCTATATTTTCATAATGTTCTTCTTTGATCTACAAGCTAGATTTTTCTTTTCTTAAAAAATCATCAATTCCAAAAATTGATTCCAAGGTTACTAGGCCCTTGGGTAATTTTTTTGTCTTCAATGAATAAACTGGTCTTCATATTGTTCTTTTAACTTCTGATGGTTGGTGTTTGAAAACTCAACCTACACCCTTAAAAAAATTACTATTTGTTGGTCTTGTGTGTGTGTAAATGGGTACCTATCAGAATCAACACAAACACTCAATAGGTCATTGCATTAGTATAAATGGTTAGATAAAACATTCAAAAACCACTAATATCGGCCTATTGCCTTCTAACTAGAAAGAGTGTAATAAATAACATATTTAGCCCTCAGAATATGCTATAAATCAGTGACCAATACTATTCTAGCATGAAGGATTTGATTAAAAACAAGCTAAAAATATGAAAAACACACCTTTTAACTCTAAAAGATGAAATAGAAATAATAAACTAACATGTAATGAGATATGAAATGTAATTCTAGAGTTAATCTAGCAGCATAACAATGTATTTTCAATCTATGGTGAAGGCTTATTTGCTCTCAAAACAGGCTTCTATTTATAGAAGAATGGGAGAGAGAG
>MU227414.1:73973-85591 GCA_018584345.1 Thuja plicata
TCGCAGCCCTAAGGCTGCGACTCAGTCACGCCACCTAAGGTGCGACTAATAGAAGCAACCGATCACTTAGAACAGTCGCTCTCCTTAAATCAATATAATATATATTATAATATATAATATATATTATAGTATATATTATTATTAAATGGATATTATAATAATAATATTAATAATATTTAATTTATTAAAATGACAATAATATATTATGATTATTATATATAATATATAATTACTATAATTATTATTTGATTATTATTATTAACAACTATTTTATTAATGATAATAATATTTCTAATATTATTAATACATCATTAATAATATTTAATTAATTAAAATGTCAACATTGTTTATTAATAAATAACTCTAATTTCCTAATAAGGATATTAAATTAATGAAGGTCACAACATTACTAATCTTTTGATAGATATGATAACAATTATAAGAATTTTAGAATATTGATAATGACTATTGATGGTATCTTATATCGTGCTTGTTTTTTTTAATAATAAGTTTAATTCTTCAATTAAAACTTATTCAATCTTATATCATCTTTATTTGTATTCTTATTAATTTAATATTTTAATATTATTATTTAAATTAAATTCTTATTTGAAAGGGGACATCACATTACATGTCTGATATTGATGATGATGATGATGATGATATGAATAACCAATTTGATGTGAGCGATGATATTGATTACCGTTAGAAGGATTTTGAGAGCACTGAAATGAATAACCAAATTGATGTGAAGCGATTAAACTAATTATCGTTGAATGGTTCTGCGAGTATCCAGTTTGATGTGATGCGATGAAACTGATTACCCTCAAAAATTTGATCGAGACAATTAACTTGATATGGGTCTTAATGAAGTCAATTATCTAATGATTGTCTGATGAAGACATTATGAATTTGATACAGTGCAATGAAATTGACATGCCCCTGTTGATTATGATGATGAAAACATTGATTAGACGAGCAATTTGATAGCAGATCTAATGAAATTACTCGTTCTCTAAGACTAATTGATTGAAGACAAACATCTTGATATGGATTATGATGAATTTTATGTGCCCCTTGTGATGTAATTTGATTTGATTAGACGAGATTGCTGATTTGATCAATGATTGTTGCTAAATTCGATTCAATGATTGCTTTGATGATAAAAATTTGATACATTAGATTTGATAACAAAATTGTTTGATGATCCAAATGCAAGGATATGTTGATTACAATAATCATGCCCCCTCGGGAGAGAAATCAAAATAAAATGATGTCCAAGTATCGATTTTGACTGTTTTGAAATATTATAAATATGCTTCAATTTATTAGGAATTTGATTCAAGATGATTTAGAGTTGATTTGAACACAATTTGACCAAGTTTGACTACATTTTGACCAAATTTGACCTTGGTTGACCAATTTTGATGTGATAGAATGATGCAAAATTTATTGGAGATGATTCCCTTATGATTGTGTGTTTGATTTGACCTCAAATGGTCCGATCTTCCCCAATGTTGACCAAGTTTGACTTGCAAGTTGACCAGGTTGACTTGATGTAGTTGACTCCCAATTTCAATTTCGATCCCAATAGTGAGATTGCATTATTTTATTGACCCTCGGAGTTTGATTTTGTTGCAATATAATAGGGTCAAAAATTTGGTCAAAGTGATGAGTCAAAAGGGTTAAATAGTGAAAAGGACATTTTCGCTTTTCATTTTGACTTTTACCTTCACAGTAATTATATTGCTCTGATTGACCAAAGATTTTGATTCCCACCAAGAGTCATCAAATCGGGCTCGTGCACTGCCACAGACGTCTTGTTGAGTATCTCACATTGGTTTGTCACCGATTCAATATCTTTTTTATGTATTTTTCACTTTTTTTGTTTCATCGTATGGTAGAATGTTTCGTCATATACAATTGTTTTGCCAGTCATACGATGAATTGGTTGTAGTTTTTTAGTCGCATAGTGCTATGTTTCTCGTCGTACAATAGCCAATCTTGAATCGTACGAAACATGTTTTCATATTAACTGATTTTTCCCCTTTCCTCGTACGAAGATTGGTCGTTAGTCGTACATTGAGTCTTGAGTCATTTGATGCATCCTGACTCATACGAGACCCCATCCTGAGTCGTATGGTGTATTTTTGCTCATACGCTTAAATGTTCTAAGTCATATAGCATTTTTGTAATTAAATGCTTGATTTTCAGTTGATATACCTCATTCAATGCTTGATTTTTATCTGATTGATCTTTTTGATGTTGTTTACTATACTAATGATGCATTTTGTCCTCTCAATGCTGATGAAGTGATCATTTGATTTGCAGGTGCATGTTGATGTAATGAACTTCGAGGGTATCTATCCGCAGACGATGAGTCAGATACCTGACCTATATGATGATGATACACATTTTATTCATCGTTGTGGCCTCTTGAGATTGCTCGACATACCCAATATTTGGGTGAACTATGGACTCCTTACTGCACTTGCTCAAATATAGCAATCAGAACATAATACGTTCCACATGTTGACATGCGAGATTACAGTTACACCTGAGGATTTGTACCATATCTTTTAGATTCCATTCATTGGTGATATTGTATATTATGATGCCCAACTAGTCGATACAGGGATATCAACATTGAGACAAGTCTTTAGTGATGACACCATTGATCACCGTTCTATCACTTGGGAGCATATGTCGGCAACCTATGTCGCTCTACCTGCTATCCTTGCTAAATTGATCAGTGGGATCATTATGTCTAACATGAGTGCCCATGGATTCCTCTACAAATGGGGCCAGATTCTAGAGGACATGTTGGAAAGACTGCAGATTTTCTTGAGGGTCATGTGTATTGGATCACCTATATAGAGAGTTACATGAGAATGTTTATCGGTGGAGCCAGAGCATGTCAGCAAGTGTAGTGATTCTGCAGATCTGGGCCTAGGAGCATATCCTAGTCACATGGTTGATTAGAGATAGGGATCAATGAGACAGATGCCCGTACATTGATCTATATCGAGGATATGTGCAGTAGCCCCACTTGAGGAAGGTAGATTACTGGTGGCGACTCATGGATGACTATACTGTGCTAGAGTGGAGACCTTACAGGGATTGTGAGGATTGGTCTGATGTTGCCTGAGAGTTGTCTTTCATGTAAATATGAGAAGATATCTTATCAGCCGATAACCTCTAGTCATTGAGTGCTTCCTGTCCACATGTGTGTTGCACCAGTTTGGTCGGTGATAGGGTTTCTCATAAGAGATGGGTGCCTATGCCCATATCAGAGAGAAGGAGGAACAATGGGGTGTTAGGATCTCATTTTTTATTTTTGCTTAGGAGTTCCATACTTTACAACCTGTCCTCTGGGATTACTTGGTCGATGTTGCTGATGGAGGGATGATCGATGCATATCGTCAACATATGCAGCAGCATCCATTCCAACTATTTACTTTCTCTGGCGATATTGCACTGAGGATTGAGGATCCAGAGGATGGCAAGGGGGCATAGGTCAGAAAGGAGGATAGCGAGGACCACGAGATGTTGGCAGAGACCCTAGGAGAGATGGAGGAGATTGGCGGAGAGGAGAGGGAAGAGGATTAGGTGTTGTGGGTGGAGATTAGGGGCATGGAGATGATGATGATGATGGAGGGGATGAATAGAGAGTGAGGGCCAGAGAAGACCCAGGTCACTTATTAGGACAAGATAAATCAGGTCATGTTTCCCAGGATGATCCACCACTACCACCACCACCTAGAGGAGAGAGTGGTGATCAGGGTGCACTGTCATGATGTCGATAGGAGCAAGCACAACTTTAGACTCATATAGTTGTTATGCAGGTAAAAATGGGAGATCGAGACAGAGCCTTGGCCAGCATGAATATAGAGAGATAGAGCAATAAGTGATGTAGCTCTTTAGCAGAGTCGAGAAACATATTATCATGTATTCTATTTTACAGCCATTTTAGAATAGAGGGCTAGAGTACCCACATATTTAGTATTGGCAACATAGTTAGAGAGTGTAGCTACAACACCTACTAGAGTAGATGTTCCACCTCCTGGTCCACCTCTAGATGGTTCATAGAGTGGTAGCGAGACTTGAGATTGTGCCATGCTCTGATTTTTTGTGTATATTTGTCACATGAGATATACTGACATATTGATGACACACTTGATGTATTCAATATAGTTGATGACATTGATTCTGATTCTTTTTTATCTTATTGTACCCCTTACACTGACATATATTTTTGAGACATATATATGAGATGCATCGACTTTGTGCCATATGCTCTTGATGTGATGTCTTTTGATGCATGATTTCTATTTTATTTATGCAATGCAACGAATTTGTGATGATTATGCATGTAGTTAGGTTTATGAGATTATGCAAATGTGAATGACGTGATATGATGATGTACATGATATGCAATGAATACTTTATCTTTTTGTTCTATTCTATGGATAGGCACTGCAAATGGCTATGAGATGCATTATCCATATATTTATGTTGATGAGATGATGATGTAAATGATTATGCAATGATGTTGTATCTTTTTTTGGCCTTTTATGATGTAAATGCTTGTTTCTATGGATATGTAATGTAAATGTTTATTTTATAATTTATGATTATGCAAGTGGATGCCATGTATAATAGATGAAAAGTATGATGGAATGATACGTGCTAATGGATTTATGATGCAATAATGATAAATGCTACTAACATGTGAAGCGTGTATCTTTTTGATGTTATTGCTATGAGATACTCGATCATTGGCAATTTTATGTGATGATATAACTAGATTGAATGAAGTTCTGATGTTGATGTCTACTCATTGTGATTTTCCCTTGAGAAGAGAGTCTTGCTTAGCTCATTTCAACCAAGGAAAATGAAGGGAATACAAAATGAATGCAGCCTACTATGCAAATTTCATATTGGCCTTATCATTTCTTTTGATCTTTAGTTATGCATTTCATCATTGAGCTTTTTGTAATGTGGAATTTGATATAACCACCACCGATACACAGTTAACCATGATGATACAAATATCATCTTCCTCATGTTTTTAATCAAGTACAACCACCACTAGTACTCAAGCGATGATGGTGATATAAATATTAATTTCACCATATTTTAAATTTGTTGTTTGATACAAACATCAGAGTATGAAAAACCATGATGACTAGAGTATTAGTTGCATAAAATAGACAAGGAATAATCTTCCCAACCTCCATCTACGGTAAAAATATTTAGAGTCAAGTTATGTGTGGCGTACCACAAGTGTGTAGGCTCTTATCACAGACACCTAGATTATTTGACCTTTGACTTTATCGGAAAAAAATATCCCACAAGCAACAGACAAAGAAACTATCATATTCCTTCCTTGGCCTTCTAGTACATTGACATCCTGGAATGTCTCAGGAAATATGATAGTCTAAAATTAATGATATCTCAACAAACAAGGAATGAACTCCCCTTTCCATCTAGTACAAATATTTGATGATGTCTCAGAGTCTGAGTATTTTGGTATTGCAAGATGATTCTCATTATATATATAAAGGTTGTCAGCATACACATCATGTAGTATTTTGACCATTAGACATCGTTGGGATACATCCAATAGGCAGCAACCAAATAAAATATCATGCCCCATGCCCTTGCTCCTATAGTACTAAGACATCATAGAGTCACTCGGAAGACATGATAAGTGAAAATAAATAATAACAGATAGCAGACAAATAAAATTCATGGCCCCGTCCTTGTTACTCTAATCTAGACACATCTTCAAGTCACTTAGAAGAAATGATCATCAAAATTATTTCAAGTGCATTTGCGTATGCTTTGTGATTGCTATTGTGGAAAGATTTGTTTGTTTCATGGTATTTAGGTAAAACCATTGGTTAATCTTGTGGTATAGGAAAAACATTGTTGGGTGTTGGGTGGTGTTGAGAAACTTTTTAGTGACAAAACACTCAGGTTGGGCCCTGATGAATGACTCTTAATGGGTAGCAGTTGAGTGTTGGTCAACTCTAATGATGGCTAACAACTTTCCCTAGGTTGCACCTGACTGACCTAAGGACAAGACATAACTCAACTCCAAGACATGGCTCCATTATGCATGACCAACTGATATGTACAAGGCTGCAAAAGCATTGGTAGATATATACAAGCGACAAAGCTAATGTGAGAAAGATGGCCAAGTGATGCATTGATAAATAGAGTGACTGATTACAAGCAGCGCCTAATTACTAGGTTTTCACTACTTGGAGTTTATTGCTCTTTCTTCTAACAATCTGCATGTTTACAAGGTTTTCACCAAGGTACTTTTCTTTCTTTTCAATTTTTTTGTACTTTTGATCTTTTTTTAATTTTTTGTTAGTATTTAAGGTGCATGTTTGCCAAGTTTTCACCAAGAATACTCTTATTTCAGGACTTTTTCTAATGTTTTTGCTTTTCTTCAGGATCATTTTCCACTATTTTTTATTTTCTTAGGAACACTTTATGTTGTTTTTGGATTTCTTCAAGAACTCTTTCTGTTGTATTTGGATTTTCTCAAGATCAATTAATATATTTTTTTCAATTTCTTTAGGATCAATATTTGTTGTACAAACATTTTGAACTGAGGATGTCAAGTGTAGAATTTCTTGAGATGAACTATGTTGATTGGATCTAGAAGTATATCTCCTTTAGGTGTTGAGAGTTGATAGGCACCTAAGCCATATGATGTTGTGATGATCAAGCCAGTTGGGTTCAAACTTCCTCTTTTGTTCTCTATATATTTTTGTCTTTGGATTCTCCCATAATACAAGATCTCCTACTTGAAACTCTCTTTATCTCACTTTCTTGTTGTATCATCTATACGTCCTCTTCTGATAAACTCTAAGGTGATCAAATGCCTCTTGTCTGTGCTCATCGAGTAATTCTAGCTCTTGGATTATTGAGATGTAGTACTCCTCATCATTGATGAGTCCTTTCAGTGATATTCTTAGGGATGGTACTTCCACTTCAATTGGTAGAGCTACTTTTGCCCCATAAACAAGAGCAAAAGATGTGGCTCTTGTTGGCATTCTGATGCTGGTCTGATATGCCCATAAAGTTGGATTCAGTTGCAAGTGCCAATCTCTATCAGATTTGTTTACTATGTGATGCAAGATCTTTAGGATATTTTTGTTGGATTCTTCATCTTGACCATTCCCTTGTGGGTAATAAATTGATGAACAATGTTGCTTGATACAGAAATTCTCACACAATTCATCAATGTCCTTGTTCTTGAATTACCCCCCATTGTCTGTTCCAATAGAGGATGGGATCCCATATCTACATATGATATAGTTGAGGATAAACATGGACACCTATTTACCAGTAACCTTGATCAAAGGAATGTCTTCAACCCACTTTGTGAAATACTATGTGGTTGTTATGATAAGCCTATGTCCATTAGATGATAAAGGATATATATTTGTCCAATTAGATCAAAGGCCATCTATTGAAATGACCAGTGTGTTATGAATGGTAGTAACTCCCTTTCCGGATCATGTATGAGATTTTCGTGAAGTTGGCAATTCTTGCATGATTTAGAAAAATGAATGGCATCCTTCTCCATAGTAGGTCAATAGTATCCAACTTGTAAGAGTTTATTGGCCATAGCGAGACTGTTCAAGTGTGATCCACATATACCTTCATGGACTTCTCATAGAGCATTATTGAATTCTCCATGTTCTAAACACCTAACTAGAGTTCTATTCAGACTTCATCTATAAAATTTGTTGTCAATGATTAAATAATGTGATGCATGACTGATTAGGATTCTTTTTTAATTTTTAAATAGGTCATTAGGGACAATTCCATCCTTGAGGTAGGAGTATATTTGGTTGTAATGGGATGAGTCATGGCCTATGATTTGGGAAATTAAGTGTGATTCATGGGATTCATAGGCTAGATAGGATAACTTGTCCACCAGGAATTCATAGCGAATATCCTGCTCTTGAATTTGAAGCAGTGAGGCTAAAGTATTCATTGCATCGGCCGCTTTGTTGTTATTCCTTAAAATCTTTTGGAAAGTTATGTACATAAAATTATTCTTCAAATAATCCACCATTCTTTTATATGGAATCATATTTTCATCCTTTGTTTGATAGTCATCAATAATTTGGTTGATGATAATCTGGGAATCACCATGAACATGCAACTCCATTATTTTCCATTTGATTTCCATTTTAAGACCATTTACCGAATATTTATACTCGGAAATATTGTTAATGCATGGAAACAACAACTTATAATATTTTTGAGTGGTGTATCTGGAGAAGAGCCCCAAACTATGTCAAAAATGACTCTCTAGGGATCCACAATACCCCTACTCCCACACAATCTAGGGCTCTACTAAAGAGATCCCAAAACCCACATACACAAGACTAGGTCTTCCACTAGCCTTCAACACCCAAAAGGGAAAAAATAGGACACAACTAGAACCAAGTAATCCAGGGATAGAAACAGGGTTATATCAATATTATATCATCATTTTAGATGAAATGAAACACCAATCTCCTACTGAGATGTCTTTGAGATTCAATTTAGACACCTAAGTGACTCTAGGGCTACAAGGAGAAAATATGGATTTCTAGGGGAAACTTAATTGGAAATCCACCAAAGAAAGCCTTAACCACCCCCAAATACTCCAATACATCCACCAACAACACTTTCCAAGCTAGGGCTCTTGATCAATCCCCTAACTCCTGTTGTCCTCAATTCTCTCCTAGGCCTAATAGGGCTAATTGGTCACTTTTCCAAAGCAACTACTTGAATCTTGATTAAAATTTTCATCCCACCAATGGTAATACTTTTGGTATCCTAAAAAACTCTTAAATCCAAGGATTTAGACTTCCATTCCACCCCTGGCCCGAGTTGTGTCTCAAAATCCCAATTGTGGACAGTCACATATGAATGCATGTTCAGAAGATTCAATAATTTCTCCCCCCATTGATTTCCTCTTAATCTAAGACCTCCAAAGTATTAAATTACATCCTCCCCCCTTTCTCTCCCCAAAGGCTTATAATTTTCCCATGGTGGAGTCTCTGGGAAAGAGGAATTTAGTATCGAAACACTAGTTAGGGCCTTCCACAGACCAGTGAGCAATCAAAATTTGATAAGTTTCAATCCCCTACACTTCAAGGCTTAAAATAAATTATAACATTTGACCAACACACTGGTTAAACTTTCCAATCCTTCAATTGTGCAATGGGATCTGTACAGAACTGTACAACTCTAAAAAATAGTTAGAAATATAGAAAACAATTTGGATTTTATTTATTTTAATGCAAAAAATTTACAAATTGTCCACTCCAACCTTGGAGACAGTTTTTTCCACCATTAAATATCCTTCCCAAGTGGTTCCAACCAAAAAAAGTGGTTGTGAACGTTGGGATTCAAAATTTGCAACTTTTTGCAAAAGTTGCTCTATGCAACATTGACAACTTTTGACAACTTTTTGCAAAAGTTGTCAATTATAACTAAACTTGTAAAGTTCAGTGTTTTTACACCGTATGGAATCTTATAAGTCCTAAAATGAAATTCCTACCCTTCCTTAGGTCCCCTAGAATATTCTATCCTACTCTACCCAAAATTGTCCAAATTGACTAAGGTGGACAACTAAGTTTATAACATCACTTAGTGTCCCCTTGTCTTACATTTTAGGACTTATTGAAAACCTTGGATCTAAGATCCAATCACAACCCTAACCCTTCTTTTTTGGATCCACTGATGTTCTTGCAATGGATGAACTTGAGGGTGCTCCTGCACCATACTCTCGGGGTGCATTGATCTCTAGTCCTCTTGAGATGAGTTCTTCTAAACTGGAGCCATGCTTCTGAATTTCTTGCCCATCCATCCATACAAATTCCTCCTCAGGAATATATTTCCATTTGACCAAATATTTCTTGTAAACATTCTTTCTTATTTTTTTGATGATCTTGGTGTCCAAAATCTTCTCAAGCTTCTTTGGTACATGAGAGGGTATACCTGCAACATCTTCTTCAAGCTCTTTCACCTGTACTTTAGAACCTACATTCACATCACATTTATATGGGGTTAGATCACAAATATTTAAAATAGGGGAGATTCCAAGGTGTGAGGGTAGTTCAATCTCATATGCATTCAACCCATGCTTCTTCAATACTAGACAGGGTCCTACTTTCTTCATGAGTAGTTTAGTGTGTTTTCCCTTAGGTAATCTTTCCTTCTTCAAATATGCCCACACCAAGTCTCCCACCTGCAACTCAACATCTCTTCTATGTTTGTCTTTGGCTTGCTTATACTTGTTTGCACTCTTCTCAAGTGCCAATCTTACTGAGTCGTGAATTTCTTTCATACTCTGCAAATTCTTCCCCATGAGCACTGACTGGAGTATTTTGTGGCATTTCTCTGAGTTCCAAGATGCCTCTTGGACTTTTCCCATACACAATTTGAAAGGGACTCTTCCCTGTGCTCCTGTTAACTGAATCATTGAAAGAAAACTCTGCTTGGGGTAGGACTGCATCCCACTTGTCTCCATAATTTTTTTTCAAACATCTAAGTAGGTTTCCAAGTGATTTGTTTACCACTTCTGTCTGCCCATCTGTTTGTGGATGGTAGGCAGAACTAAAGCTTAGAATGGTCCCTAACCTTTTCCACAAGGTCCTCCAAAAGTGACCAATAAACTTCACATCTCTATCAGAGAGAATGGTTTGAGGTAAGCCATGAATCCTCACTAATACATTTTGCATCGTTTTGCGACGGACATGTGTCGCAATTACGACAGACATGTGTCGCCAGTGCGACAACAGTAGACGTCGCTCATTTTTAGTCGCAAATTACGACATCTGTCACCACCCGTCACAATTACGACAGCTAGCCGTCGCTATATTGCCACTTTATTCTGAAATCATCTGTCTATAATTCTTGTGGAATGCGTCGCAATTGCGACGGATCCCAATGCAATTGCGACAGGTTTATGGCGTCGCCGCTACAGCAACCCCGTCGTAATCCCCTTGGCTCATGTCGCAATTGCGACGGATCGCAATGCAATTGCGACGGGAGTTTGGCGTCGCCGCTACAGCATCCCCGTCGCAATTCAAGGGGGTCGACGTCGCAAGAGCGACAGTGACAAAGTAAAACAAAAAAAAAAATTATTTGTTTATTATTCAATATTAGGGGGTCGACGTCACATCGTTCTTATTGTTTATTGTTTATAGGCTTTTGATTGCCTGGTAAAATGGCATAAATTATGACCTAAGCTATAGTTTCATAGTTCAAATATAAATGATTATTTTGTGAGTGATGGTATATGTTATGGTTGCTTGGCTTCATATTTAAATATGCTTATTGAATTTAGAGAGAAATCTAAGTTTTCTGCTAAAAGCACCATTATGTTAGAATCATTTAAAATATTTTCTTTTCATTTTATTTTGTTCCCTCTTGCTTAGTATGCAGGCATTTCTTGAAAGTTTCCTTTTTTTTATTTCTTTATCTAGAGTGGGATACAAGCATGGTTGAAATCCTGAAAGGCGAATGTAACTCAGAGATTTAATGAACAATGCTATAGCTCGGTATTCTTGGCGAAAGCGTCAAAGATTCTT
>MU227414.1:85691-96474 GCA_018584345.1 Thuja plicata
CAACATTTATACCGAATCCTGAACCCTAGTAACAGTTCTAAACTCAAGCAATCTGAACGAATAAAGAGAACGCCCGATTGGAGTGGTGGAGAAGAAGACTGACCTTGAGGTTAGAGCAGAGTTCTTCGCATAGTTCTTCGCCCTTCCCGTGCGTGAGTACAGACTATAACGCAAATGAGCAACGTTTTCCTTTTTTTTTTCTCTTATATCCCGCGTCCGTCGCAATTGCGACGTCGTCGGGCTATAATTGAAAAAAAAAAAAAGCCAAAAACACATTACATTTGCCTGCGGTCGCAAATTGACGTCGCAAATTGACCCCTAATGTATTAGTGCCTCACAATTTCTTTTAAGAATAAACTTGCAATTGATGATGCATCATTAGTACTTTTACAAGGGATAAAGTGGGCCATTTTACTAAACCTGTCCACTACAACATAAATACTATCATACCCCTTTTGTGTCTTAGGCAATCCCATCACAAAGTCCATGTTGCAACTCTCCCAAGGTCTTGTAGGAATAGGTAGAGGCTGGTATAGTCCTACATTTGTGGATGTACCCTTGGCTCTTTGACAGATTGTGCATTTCTCTACAATCTTCCTTACTTCAGTCTAAATTTTAGGCCAATAATAGAACCTTCTCACCTATTCTAATGTCTTGTCCAAACCAAAATGTCCTCCCATGCTACCTACATGTTTCTCTCTAATGATTTTCTCCCTCATTGAACATTTTGGAATGCATAACTGGTGTCCCTTGAACAAGAGTCCATTTTGAATCAAATAGTCTGCATACTCTACATGGTAAGCCTCAGAAAAGTCAGAACACACCTTATAAATTTCTCTAAAATCATCATCATCCTTATACATGTCCTTCAATGAATCAATCCCTACACTTTGGAGTTATATTTGTTGCGCAAGTAAAGTTCTTCGGCTCAATGCATCTACCACCTTATTGCGAACTCCCTTTTTATGTTTGATTGAAAATGTGTAGGCTTGTATTGATTCCACCCACTTCATGTATTTGTGGCTTAGTTTCTCTTGGTTGTTTAAGAAACTTAAGGCTTGGTTGCCTGTGAAGACAACAAATTCTTTTGGAAGGAGGTAGTGCCTCCATTTCTTCAATGACTGGACTAAGGCATATAGTTCCAAGTCATAAGAGGAGTATTTCCTCCTTGCTTCATTCATTTTCTCACTAAAAAGGATATAGGCCTCCCTTCTTGGCTCAAGATAGCCCCTATAGCTAGGTTAGAAGCATCACATTCAATAGTAAATATCTTTTGAAAATTAGGAAAGACCAGGATAGGCTTCTCCATTACCTTTTTCTTCAGCATTTGGAAGGCTTCCTCTGCATCTTTGTTCCACACAAACTTGCACTTCTGTCCACCCTTAATGGTTTCAAGGATAGGAGCACACAACTGACTGAAATTCCTTATGAATTTTTTGTAAAAATATGCAAGCCCATGAAATATTCTGACTTATGTCATTGGCCTAGGAGAAGGCCAATTGAAGATGGCTTCTACCTTCTCAAGTTCCATTTTGATGTTCCCTCCTGAGACCACAAATCCCAAATATATGAGCTCTCCCTACATAAAAACACATTTCTCCAAATTGATGAAAAGTTTCTCTTCATGTAGCCTCTTTAGGACCAGGTTAAGATGCTCTAAATGTTCCTCCTTACTCTTGCTAAAGATAAGGATGTCATCAAGGTATACTATGAAAAACTTTCCAAGGAATGGTTTAAGCACCTCATTCATGAGCCTCATGAATGTGCTAGGAGCATTTGATAGACCAAAGGGCATCACTCTCCACTCATACAAGCCTTCATTTGTTTTAAATGTAGTCTTCCACTTATCACCAGCCCTAATTCTTATTTGGTGGTAGCCACTCTTCAAATCCACCTTCAAATAGTACCTTGCACCTCCTAAGTGATCCAATATATCCTCTATCCTAGGCATAGGAAATCTATACCTAATTGTGATTCTATTTATGGCTCTAGAATTAGTGCACAATCTCCATGTGCCTTCCTTCTTAGGGGCTAAAAGAGCAGGTACTGCACAAGGAATGAGACTCTTAGTAATCAAACCCTTATCCAAGAGTTCTTGAATATGTCTTTCCATCTCCTTATTCTATTCAAGAGTCAACTTGTATGCTACCTTATTTGGTAAGGTTGCTCCTAGGATCAAGTCTATGTTGTGACTTATGTCTCTGATTGGGGGTAACTCATTTGGTAAGTCTTTGGTCACAATATCTTTATACTGGTCAAGTAGGTATGCAACTTCTTTAGGGCCTACTCTCCTTAGGGTTTTTACTTCTTTCTCAACCTTCTTAGGTTTTTCATCCTTAGGCAAAATTACTAAAGCATAGAAAGGGGTTTTTTCTTCTTTCAAAGTTTTCAAAAACTCTTTTTCTCCTAAAAACAAAAATTTAGGATCTTTTTGTTCCTCTACAAAATAAGATAGCGGTAAGAATGTTACCTTTTCACCCTTGTGATAGATTGTGTGGGAGTAGGGGTATTGTGGATCCCTAGAGAGTCATTTTGAGTGGTGTATCCTTGTGGCGTGATAAAAAAATATGTCGGCTCCTGATCCATATTGTGTGAATGAACCTTCAAAGTACATCTTCCATGGGTACTCTGTCAAATGTAATATTGCATCATCAAGAAAATCAATGTTTAGAGGTTTGTCATCTTGAAGTGGTTCATAGGCCAAATGATCAGCTATTACTTGTCCTTTAATAGATTTTATGTCTATGTACTCAATCTCAAATTCACTCAATATCATTACCCACTTCGCTAACATGTCAGTCAACGTTGCTTTGTTCAATAAATAATTCAATAGATCAATCTTTGTGATAAGTTTCATAGAATTAGACAACATATAGTGTTTGAGCTTCTAAGATTCAAACACTATGACTAAGAAAGCCTTTTCAATGAGAGTATAATTGAGTTCACATGAGACTAGTGTTTTGTTGATGTAATAAATTGCTCTTTCATTTCCCTGTTTGATCCTATTGTGCTAGTAGAACTCCTAATGATGTTGCAGTTGCTGATATGTATAACAAAAAAGGCTTCCCTTGAATAGGAGACATCAGTATGGGTGGATTATCTAGGTACACCTTGATTTGATTAAAATATTTCTCACATGTCTCATCCCAGTTGAAGACTACTCCTTTGTGTAATTTCTTAGTGAATGGTTTAGATTTATCTGCTAACCGAGAAATAAACCATCTTATGGATTGAAGTGTGCCTTGCAATGTTCTCATCTGATTGATTTTTTTGGGTAGTTACAACTCCATTATAGCTTTTAATTTTGCTAGATCCACCTCAATACCTTTAGCTCAGACTATGTAACCTAGGAGTTTCCAGGAGGTCACCCCAAAGGCACACTTCTTTGGATTAAGAAGAAGTATGAATTGTTCAATTATGGACCCAATATCTTACCCAAGTCTTGTGGATGAGTTTTTTTGTTTGCTAATATTGTGAGGATATCATCGACGTAGTCCTCCATGCTCTTGTGCATCATATCATGAAGTATGGTTTTCATTATTCGTTGATAAATTGCACCTACATTTTTTAGTCAAAACAACATCACATTCCAATAAAATGTACCCAAGGAACATGTGAATGTTTTCTTCTCTTGATCTTCTGCTCCTATTTAAATCTGATTGTAACCAAAAAATCCATCTATAAGTGAATACATTTCATAACCAGTTTTAAGATCGACAATCATGTCAATGTTTGGTAGCAACAAATCATCCTTGGGGAAAGATTTGTTTAAATCCCTAAAGTCAGTACATACGCGAATATATTTATTTGATTTAGATACAGGACCTTATTGTAAATTCTCTCCGCATATGTTATAGCTATGATAAAACTGACTTTAAGCATCTTTTCCAATTCTTCTTTGACTAAAAATTCCACATGGGGATGCATCTTTCTTAACTTTTGTTTAATCGTATTTACTCTAGGAGCTATCATTAAATGATGCATTATCATATTGGGGTACAATCCTAGCATGTCTAAGTAAGACCACGCAAATTTGATTCTCTTTTCTTGAAAGAACTAGGTGAATTGTTTCTTTTTTTTCTTCAGTCAAGGATTGAGAAAGATCTATCGTCTGTAGAGATTCTATTATTCCCATATTTATTAGATGTTTTGGTTCAATAAGCACTAATGATATTTCCTACAAGTGATAGGGAAGTATATCAAGTTTCTCATCCTCAAGTGCCTCAAAGAGGTTTTCACCTTCAGATGCATATTTTCTTTTTACTATTTTTGGATATGATACTGCCACAATGTGGCTTTCACCATCAGATCTATTTTTATTTTTATTTTTCTTTAGACATAGATACTTGATATCCTCCATCGTCAATGTTGTGCTAGGTTTGTTGATGGAAGAAGTTAAGGGTTCAAAAACATTTAATTAATAGACCATATTCTAATCATTAGGTAAAGTGAGAAAGGAAATGGGTTCACCTCGGTTCCACTTGATTAACTCAGGATGTATCAAGGAGAAGGTATCATGGGGACTAGTTTCAATGGTGTTTAAAGTCATTATCGCATTATCATCGCTATTTTTTACTGGAAGGATGAAGTCCACAATGTTACCCTTTGAAGGATTGTTTAGAATGCTAAGATATCAACCATCCCCACTAGAGTCATCGTTGATAGTATGTGAATTGAATCTAAATAGTCCAAATCCCAAGCTTTGTCCCTCTTTGAGTTGATAAGCATATTTTTGAATCACATCTACTTTAATCTCCATTGTGGCGTCAGAAAATATATCCCACTCATATTCATTAGAATATGTCTCAATGTTCCCTAACATATATATAACATGTGTAAATGTGACCACCTCTCCTTCATATGGATTAACCTTTGTTTATTGGGTTTCAAGCTCATAAATAATTTGTTGGGATTTTGATGCTTCGCCTTGATAAGTAGTATTTTCATTTGATTGGTTTTTACCTGTATCATCTTAAAATGGAAGCACTTCCATGTTAAGACTGTTTAGCCCTCCTTAGGGGGTGTTTTAGGCCATCATCATGTTGTCCCCTCATTTATGCACCCTTTCTATCTTTTGTGCCTGTTTAGGACCCTGATTGGGCCTCTCCGAGCACTGTTTTCCCCACCTAGCATATTTTCCAAGGGTATTGACCCCCTGGGTAAAGGTCAACCTCGACCCTGACCTAGGTCAGGGTTGACCTCAACCTTGACCCTAGTCCCCCTTTTCTATTGGAAATTTTTTCGGCTTCGAGGGGGAAACTCAAAAGTTCATTTTCCCACTTCCGGGTTGGCTATTTCAGGTTCTGAAGTAGCAAATCTTAAAAGATATTTAATATAGGTCCTCTTCTAGGGGTATAGGCCTAATTGGAATTTAATTCTCCTATGTTGGCCTCTCTAGAAGTTTGTTCCCTAGAATTGTATATAAGGAAGCTTTCTCCTCTCATTTTTGATAACAAGAATAAGGACTAAGCACACAAGACTAAGGCTTAAGACAGATATCACATACTACATGATTTCAAGATTCCAAGTGTTCAATCAAAATTTTCAAGTCTTCTTCTCAAGCATTCAAGTTCTCCATTGAATTTCAAGGATTCAAAAATTCAATTCTTTGAAGGGATTTGGTTCAAGTATTCAAGATTTATCATTCAAACCCTAGATCTATCCATCATGGTGGTGTGATCTTCCTTCAAGATCCTTTATGCATCCTCAAGATTCATTCATTGTTCCTTCAAAGTGGATTCCAAGCATATAGTCATGGAGGTTTTTATTTACATTTATGGTTTTTAATGCTGAGTCTAATCTTTCATATTAACATACTTGTTTACATTTGAAATACAATTGCATATCTATTGAATATCATAGCTTCATTGTTAGATCTACTTCTACTACTTTCTAGCATTCTCCATTTCAATTTTGATTTCAAGGTTAATTCCTAAATCGAGGTTTGACTAAGGAAAACCCCTCTCCCAACAAAAAAAACCATTTTTCTTGTAGGTACAGGTACGAAACAGTGAATTATAGAGCAGATTTGAATACCCTTTTCAGAAAACTTTCAGGATCCGCAAACAGAATATTCGTCAGAGTAGCGCAGGTCAAGGTTGACATAAAGGGGTCAAGGTCAAACTGCATTTGGGTCAAGGTCAACCTGGAGAAGAAAAGGAAAAGATTTCTGGGTTTTCTCCATCTCTATGTTTCTGTTCCCGATCCGGTTGCAGAATTTCCATAAACTCAGTTCAGACATCACAAAACAGGTATTTCTAGATCTTCTACATCTCAAGATTAGTGTTTCATTTCATCCTAATATTTCATATATATTTTTTTACTTTATATTTAATAAATTAGACCCCCTTCCCTTCTATATCTTACATTTTGGTGAGCCTGCGATAGACAACTCTTTCTTTTTGGTGTTAGATACTTTGCCTTTTTTCCTTAAGATTAGCTTTTGCATACATATTAGATTAGTTTTATTTTATGCTCTTGCATTTTAAAACACAAAAAAATCTACATACTCATACAAATACAAAAACATTTCTTGCATTTCATTCACTATGAAGATCTTAAGATGCTTTGGGGTATGGTTATTTTCCTCATTATTCATCTCTTAGCATCTCTTTATAGTACTTATGATATTTATGAGAGTATCATCCATTTCATTATGTTTTTCACTCTTCATGTTTCACTTGCTTATGCTATTATGAGATTGACTAATACTATCCTTCCTACTTTCAAGACTTTCATTAAGAATTTGTGTTACAGACTTATTGATCTTTTGGATTATGTGAAGAATTTGGTAGATGATACTCCATTTCCTAATCTTCCTAATCCTAATCCTATCCTTCTTAATCTAGTTCCTAATCTTCCTAATCCTAATCCTATCCTTCCTAATCCAATTCCTAATATTCCCACTCCTATTTCTCCATCTTCTATCCCTAGTTCTTCCCACACTTATGATGGATCTCAAACTATGGTTCATGATGCAGATGTGCAAGAATTCTTTTATTTACCTTCCCCTTCTTATCCGATCCATGATGATATTAAAGGGAAGAGAAAAGAAACTTCTTCTAAACCTATCATTCCGCCTTACACAACATTTTCTCATGATCACTGTAAACAATCACCTCCTATACAAGCTTTACAAGATATGTACACTACAAGATAAAATATGGTGGCTAAACAAGGTTATAAGGGTTTAGGGCTTGGTGTTAATGAACACGGTATTAAATATCTAGTTTATCTATCCCCTAAACAAGATAGGAATATTCTAGGCTTTCCACTATCTCAATTTAAGGTGGTTGATTTTGATCGTCACCCTCCTCTTCATGTTCTTCTCCCAACACCTTCCTTACATTACCATGATACTCCTCAAGATGTGGCTAAGAAGGTGTATGTTCAGATAATGAATTCTAAGAAAGAAATCTTTAAACCTATGCCGAAAGATGCTCTCTCCAAGTACAAATGTCCTTTTCATTATATTAATACACATTTACTTGTTTATTGTGTGCATTTCAAGATGTATGTTAGAGAAAGAGATGCTTTAGGAATTATATCTCACTCTCGTGCAGTATTATAATTTCTTCATAATTTTCATCCTGAGAGTACCCCTCGTTCTTCTATAATATAGATATTTCTCCCTCTTGTCTCTTCACTGGGGGCAAGAGGTATTTCTTCCATTTTTCTAGGATCCATTATGCTCTTAGCATGTATTTTGTTTTGATCTTAATTGGTTATTCTTTCTATATTTTATCCCTATGGTTTTGTATTATGATATGGTACATCCTTCCTTTGCTCATAATCATTCATAGCTCTCTTCTAGTATTCATGATATCTTTTCTAAGACATTTGTTTTGCAAATATATCTCTTTTTTATGGAATATCTCGATCTTATTGGTATATCCCTTGCTTTCATCCCTGGGGGGAAAGGTTTTCCTTCTTTCTCTCTATCTAAGGATCTACTTTCCTTAGCTTAGTGAAATTTGTTTATTCTGCAACATTATTTCCTTATAAAGACTTATGTTTTGGCTATGGATACCCTTTTATATGAGAGGTGATTGTCCTAGGTCATAAACTCTTCTTTATTTTTGTAAATTGTGTTATTTATAAACTCTTTCCTTTGCTTTGGTTTAGAGTTTTCTTCCTTCGTTCCAAGATTCCTCTTCCTCTTGATCGTAGGGGGCTTGATGATTTAATATTTGATCCCTCTTTGATTTTCTTTGAAATATGATATTTTATCTAAAGCACTCCTCTACGGTGGGGGTCTTGTTGATAAGATATCTTCCTCTTTGAGGATCCTTTTTACATAAGTGACATATCCTTTTCACGATTATCTATGCTCTTAGATGTAAGGGTTAATACTCTTCACTAAGAATATAGTGTATATTGTTGCTAATAGGATATCGCCTTACTTTGTGAAGTAGGTATCCTCCTTCTCTTCATTATCCTATCTATTAGGTAGCCATGATAAGGAGGGGGGCATATATAGGGTCTTCCTTATACTATAGTTTACATTTTACAACATGCTAAATCCTCGAAAGGTAACACACATAAGTTGCTAAATCCTAAAGAGACATGCATTTTTATTTTTTCTAAATCCTTGGAAGGTAACACACATAAGTTGCTAAATCCTAACGAGATACACATTTTCAATTTCAAAATATGCTAAATCCTTGGAAGGTAACACACATAAGTTGCTAAATCCTGAAGAGACACGCATTTTATATTCCATAGTGATACAAGAATGTGGATCTATGAGTATTCCAAAATCCATTAGAAGACACATTACAACTACAAAGCACAGTTTATGGCTGAACTATCAGGTTGGCTACCTGTTGGGCTCTCCCTCCTAGGTGATTCACAGTAAGGTGGGAATCTTACTGGGCGAGGTAATCACTCTTTCTTTTCTCTCTTTCACTTTCATACTAGTAGGATTAGATCATGAAGATATTTTATTTATAGTGTTTCTTTCGTCTTTCTTATGTAGTCATTTATGCTTTTATGATAGCTTTCCAAATATGATATTAGTATAGGAAGCATTTATTAGCAAAGGTTTCCTTTCCTAGTTGATTTGGGTTTGTTTTTGTACTAACCCCTCTTTTTATGTCTTTTCAGATTTGTCTTTGTTTTCATGCCCTTGTGCATGTATGTTGATTTAAAATCCTTGGCCTGGGGGCTCATGTCCTTGACTAAGTGATGTTCTACCTTGTTGTGATCTATTGGAGTCTTTCTTCTAACTTTACCGCGAGTATGTTTGATTTCCATACTCCCACTAAAGTGGGGGCTTAATGTATCATCTTAAAATGGAAGCACTTCCATGTTAAGACTATTTATCCCTCCTTAGGGGGTTTTTTAGACCATCATCATGTTGTCTCCTCATTTCTGCACCCTTTCCATCTTTTGTGCTTGTTTAGGACCCTGATTGGGCCTCTCTAGGCACTATTTTCCCCACGTGGCATATTTTATAGGGGTATTGACCCCCTGGGTCAAGGTTGACCTTGACCCTAACCTAGGTTAGTGTTGACCTCAACCTTGACCCAGGTCCCCCTTTTCCATTGGAAATTTTTTTGACTACGGGAGGAAGCTCAAAATTTCATTTTCCCGCTTCTGGGTCGGTTGTTTTGCGTTCTGAAGTAGCGACTCTTAAAAGATATTTAATATAGGTCCACTTCTAGGGGTATAGGCCTAATTGGAATTTAATTCTCCTATTTTGACCTCTCTATAAGTTTGTGCCCTGGACTTGTATATAAGGAAGCTTTCTCCTCTCATTTTTCGATAACAAGAATAAGGACTAAGCACACAAGACTAAGACTTAAGACGGATATCACATACTACATGATTTAAAGCTTCCAAGTGTTCAATAAAAGTTTTCAAGTCTTCTTCTCAAGTGTTCAAGTTCTCCATTGAAGATCAAGGATTCAAACATTCAAGCCTTTGAAGGGATTTGGTTCAAGTATTCAAGATTCGTCATTCAAACCCTAGATCTATCCATCATGGTGGTGTGATCTTCCTTCAAGATCCTTTGTGCATCCTCAAGATTCATTCATTATTCCTTCAAGGTGGATTATAAGCATATAATCATGGAGGTTTTGATTTATATTTATGGTTTTTAATGTTGATTCTAAGCTTTCATATTAACATACTTGTTTACATTTGAAATACAATTGCATATCTATTGAATACCATAGCTTCATTTTTAGATCTACTTTTACTACTTGCTAGCATTCTCCATTTCAATTTTAATTCCTAAATTAGGGTTTGACTAAGGCAAACCCCTCACCCAACAAACAAAACAATTTTTCTTGTAGGTACAGGTATGGAACAATGAATTACAAAGCAAATTTAAATACCCTTTTTGGCAAACTTTTGGGATCTGCGAACAGAATTTCCGTCGGAGTAGCACAGGTCAAGGTCGACATAAAGGTTTCAAGGTTGGACTGCAATTGGGTCAAGGTCAACCTAGAGAAAAAAAGGAAAATATTTCTGGGTTTTCTCCATCTCTGTGTTTATGTTCCCGATCCGGGTGTATAATTTCCAAAAACTCAGTACAAACATCAGAAAATAGGTATTTCCAAATCTGCTACATCTCAAAATTAGTGTTTCATTTCATCCTAATCTTTCATATCTATTGTTTTACTTTATAATTAAAAAATTAGACCCCCTTCCCCTCTTTATCCATAACCAGTTGATTCCTTTTTGCATTGATCATCTCCTTTTGGTTAATCAATTGGGATCTCCTTATCTTGGATTACGAGCCAATATCCACACACCCCTTTTCACAACACACACTTAT
>MU227414.1:136522-153864 GCA_018584345.1 Thuja plicata
CAATTCAATTGACTGAAAAAATTAGATGTGATGATGTATATTGGGTTGATGATCTTAAGTATAACCTATTGAGTGTTTCACAACTGAATACTTCTGGTTACAGAGTTGAATTCCATCACAGGAAAGAGAAGATCTATGATGCCAATGGAGAATTGGTTGGAGGTGGTGAGCAAACAAAAGGTAACTTGTTCTATCTGGATTTAGCTGATGAGACATGCTTGTTTGCACAATATAATGATGTTTGGTTATGGCATAAAAGGTTGTGTCATGTAAACTTTGATAACTTGGCAAGCATAAGCAAATTGAAAAAGGTTAGAGGGCTGCCTAAGTTAAAGAAACCTGAAAATGCAATGTGCAAGCAGTGTCAATAAGGAAAGATGACTAAATCTAGTTTCAAAAGAAAAACTCATACTTCTGAGAATACTCTAGAACTGGTTCATACTGACCTTTGTGGACCTATTGGTGAGAAAATTTACTATGGAGACAAATATTTTATCTTATTTGTTGATGATTACTCTAGAATGATGACTGTTATGTTTCTCAAGGAAGAATGTGATGCATTCTAGTTGTTTAAGTGGTACTTGGCAAAATTTGAAAAGGAGAGGTAAAAATCTGAAATGTCTGAGATCTGACAGAGGAGGCAGGTTTATTTCTAATGAGTTCAACAAGTTTTGCAATGACAGTGGGATAAAAAGATATATGTCCGCTCCTAGAACTCCACCACATAATAGTATAGCTGAAAGAAGAAATAGATCTATCATGGATTGTGCCAGAACACTAATGATGGAGAAAAATGTTGCACAGAAATATTGGAGAGAAGCTGTAAGTACAGCAGTTTATACCCTAAACAGAGTACAAGTCAAGAAATAAAGAAATGAATAAGAAATCACGACTGAACCTAAGAGTTACAAATCATTCACCTATCCTGATGAGGTAGATTCAAATGAATTACCTAAGACTGAAACTGAAGTTGCCGAGCAACAGTCTACACCTGTCGAGTCACATAATGAAATTGACGGGCAATAGGAGGTGATTGTCGAGCTATCTGATGGAGATGTCGAGTCACAGTTTCAACTGGAATTAAACATGAATGATCAATCTGAAGCACAGAAAGAACCTACTTTGTCGAAGTATGTTAGAAGGCACCATAAACCTAATCAAATCATAGGAGAAAAAGACTCTGCAGTCATGAAAAGAGGCAAATTGAGAGAAGACCCCTGCTTGTTATGTGATTTTGAGCCTAAAACAGTAAAAGATGCTTTAGACAATGAAGACTGGATTCAATCCATGAACGAAAAAATTGAATAGATTGAAAAGAACAATGCTTGGACACTTTTACCTAGGTTGAATGATAAAAATGTAATTGGTACTAAGTGGGTATTCAGAAACAAGCTGAATGAACATGGACAGGTAACAAGAAACAAAGCTAGATTGGTATGCAAGGGTTATGCACAAGAGGAAGGAATTGATTATGGAGAAACATTCGCCCTAGTTGCAAGATTAGAAGGGGTCAGAACCTTACTTGCATATGCAGCCTACAAAGGATTTAAAGTCTATCAAATGGATGTGAAGTCAACATTTCTAAATGGAATATTAGAAGAAGAAGTCTACATTGAACAAGCTAATGGATTTATTGACCCAAGCAAAATGAATATGGTTTGCAAGCTACACAAAGCACTATACGGACTTAAGCAAGCACCCAGAGCATGGTATGAAAGATTGTACAACTATCTGATGAAGATTGGATTTGCAAGAACAAATGACAACAATAATTTGTATTTGAAGACAGAGAAAAATAAAGGTACTTTATTAGCTGAAATTTTTGTTGATGACATTATCTTTTTTGGACAAGATATGTTATGCCAAGCATTTGAAAAGGAGATGCAAACTGAATTTGAGATGTCTATGTTTGGTGAGATAAAAAAAATTGTTGGCTTACAAATATATCAGATGAAGAATGGTATCTATATTACTCAATCAAAATATGTCAAAGAGATACTAAATTTTTTTGGAATGGAGATAATAAATCAAAATCTGTATGATGAAGATGTCAACCTCTTTGGCATTGTTGTCAAAGAGGGAGAGATTACAGAAAATAAGATACAGAGGGAGAGATCACTATAAAAGAGGAGAAGTTTACTGAAAGAGGGAGAATTATACTGAGAATTTAAAAGAGATAGATGAATAGACACAAAAAGATATCAGTGTGATCACAGACACAGAGGGAGTAATGTTTTACAGACGAGAATCAGAATGAAGCTAAAGACGTTAATAAAAATTTGTTCATACCAAGGAACACAGGCACCTTTTTTCGATTGTATGGTAACTATGTTTGCAATATTATTGTTTTATTATTTTGTGTTGCCATCAATGCCAAAGAGGGAGATTGTTGGAAATATTGTTTGGACAACTACAATGGAAATAATTATTGTTTTTTCATTGATGTCAAACCTTAACTGGTGAGACTATTGCTATTTGTTTGAGTATCATATCTATCTATTGATGGAGGAGATTTAACAAGAAGACCAAGAAGAATGGTTGAGTTATGAGGAATTATAAAGGGTATATTATCAGTTGGCACATTGGAAAAGTGATATGTTGTTTATCTTTCACTGACAGTTTACTGAGAATAGTTTATGTCGAGCAATTTTTGTGTCGGTCGAGCACCAGTGTGTCCCAAGCATATTTTCCTACATGTGTCGAGCGTCAGTAAATTGTTGAGCAAGTTTTGTGTCAGCCGAGCAGCAGTATTTTGATGATTGATGAGATTTAAGATCTATGGCCGACATAGTTGATTTTATTGGGCTATGTAAAGTTAATTAAGGATAAGCACATTTGATCTACACTATGTAAATGCATGGGTAACCGTAATCAATGCATGGATCAAAGATTTAATTGGTGATTGTATTGGAGAAATAAATTAAATGTAATAATGGAAAGATCCATTGGATCTAACCTAACCTAAGATCTACGATCTTGATTAGGCGGAAAAAGATGTATCTGACCTAGTTGGAGAGGTATATGATAACCTCAAGGGGTTATTCATGGACAGGAGGAAGATAGCTGTGTATGCAGAGTATGCAAGAGGATTGCATGGTTAATTGACTGATTAGCAAGATCTAAGCAAAGAAGGTTGAGCAGAGAAGCAGAGAGAGATTTCTTGATGAATTCCCAAGCAGATCTGGAGTTTGAGATGACAATGGAGGCCACTCGGTGAATTAGCATAAGAGCTGAATTGGGCCTGGATTGCAAAGTAAGTTGTATGAATTAGATCAAAACTTGCTAATTACTTTCTAACCATTGTATTAGTTGAAATCCTTTAACCAGGTTGACCTAAAATTCATTGTATAAATCCTTTGAGCAAGGTGACATTCAGATTGGAATGTTCTAAGTCCTCTAACAAGGCCACTCCTGACAGGGTGTTTAAATCCTTTAACCAGGTCACATTTAGCAATGTGTTTTGTAACCTTTAACAGGGTTGGCTCTTAACAGGGCATCACTTCAGAAGAGTGAAAACTTGATAGCATGTTATTGGTGGTTTTTCCCAAATTGGGTTTCCACGTTAAATACTAGTGTCAACTTGTGTGAATGTTTATATTGTGTTTTACTGTTAAGTTTATGCAAGCTTATTTCATCTGAACAGTAAACTGCATACTTATATTGTTGACCTATGATATCACTGTCGAGCAGATCTGAGTTGTTTAATTTGGTATAAAGTTTTAATGGGCACATCTAGACCTGTGGATAACTGATTCACCCCCCTCTCAGTTATTCTAAATTTATTCTAACAATAAAAGTATGTCATACGACTAATGATTCACCATACGATTTAAGGGCACCCTTCGTACGAATGAAGATTCCATATGAGTCAAGACATGGTACCAAACAACTAAGGATTTGATTGTACAAGATTCTGCATATCAGGAACCTGCAAGATGTCAATTTCATGAAGTTTTGAGGTAGAATTTTGGAATTTTGCTTCATGGTGGGTGCCAAAAATGTGGTGGGTGGCAAAACTACCCAAGGAACTAGGATGAGGTGTTGAAATGGAATCAACACCTCTCTAATAGACTCTTAGATCTTGACAACTTAATGAGCAAGTGTCAAGTAAGAATAGATGACTAAGTAGCCTTAATAGGCCTAAGTGTAATTGAATAAGTACACTAACACCCCCCTTAAGCATAACTTAGGAGGTACCCATGTACAATGAAATCTCTCATAAAAGGAGAAAGATAGAAAACCCAGTGGAAAATAACTATCCTCTAAAAAAGAGATAAGAAGAGAAGAACTCTTAAGCATGTTGAAGTTGTGAACTTTGCTAATAACATGGACTTGTGTTTTTTGGAATTGTTGAATCTTCAAGATATGTAGATCAAGATTTACTGCATGAGTGAAAGATGACACTACTCAACTAGTGTACACAAAGTTTATCAAACTCTGTGAGGTTGACGATGCAGATAGTACGTTTGATGAGGAGTGCTTGAACCTCAAACTGGTCCACTGAATCAATCCCCCATATGAGAGATCAAAAAAGGACAAAAGCAGATTCTTCTTCACTGAAGGAAGCATTACCATACTAACAAATATTATAGTCCCCCCTTAATGCTTAAGAGAAAATAGTGCCCCCTTGATTATGTTTTTTTTTATCCCCCCCTTAGTGTGGCACTTTATATTAAATAGTGTGTTATACCACTCCAAAATATATATAAAAATTTGGCACTTTATATTATGAGTGTGTGGTTGTGCTTAAAGGATTTGTAATTTAAAAAATCCACTTTAGCGAAAAATGACACTCACTTTCGAGTTCCCTAGAAAAATTATGGCGAAAAGAAGACTTTTCAAAAATAAACTTTATTTTTCTTAAAAAAATAAATTCTGCAAAGTGTATTTGCCTTTACAGCCCAAGATACAAAATTGGAAACAAACAGTGTCATAAGGAAGGATTTTTACGCTCTCTATGGTTGGAAAGAACCAAGGGATTATTTACCATGTGACCAGGGGCTAACTAAAATTGACAAGCGTCGTCATTCAACAGAGATAAAATGAAGCACAATAACAAATGTGAGCCCAAAGTCACCATGTATTAATTGACCCATTGAATAATAGAAATAACAAGTGTATATATAGGTGAGAGTGTCTCCAAAAAATATGGGATGGACTTCTTCAACCTAGAGTGGTGGCAAAACTACCCAAGGAACTAGGATGAGGTATTGAAATGGAATCGACACCTCTCTAATAGACTCCTAAATCTTGACAACTTAATGAACAAGTGTCAAGTAAGCATAAATGGCTAAGTAGGCTTAATATGCCTAAGTGTAATTGAATAAATACACCAACATTTCCTTTACATTTAAATATGTAATTTCATCTTAATATTGTTCATATCTATTATAGTTCATTGGTTCCATGAAATAATGTAATATTTTTTTCTTTATAGTAATACATAATGACATTGTGAGTTTTGACCAATAAGTAAGTCTATCTTTAATAAATGAAAAATTATTTAGTTGACAAAAAATGATACAATTTAATTTTTATGTAATTAATTTTAAAAACTGTATTTACTCGATAGGCATCTCCGGTTATAGTTGGCCCTGTAGGAGGTCACCAAAAATTGGTGAAAGAAAAAAAAATGAAAACATAAGCATCAAAGTTTAAAATGAAGTTAAATAATCTTTATCTACCAACATTCCTTCCTTATTTAATTTGAATTTTACTCTATTTAACAACTTTGAAGTGCAATTGGCATAAGTGGAACTTGTTGAGTCCATAGTTATAGAGCAAGTTCAGTCCTCACTCTTTCAAATTTACCACATACTTTATATATTATAATAAATATTTAATTTTTTAAATTATTATATTATAATTAATTTAACGTTAATTAAAAATAATAATAGAATAATTTGGTAATAGAATAAACTACAAATAAAATTATTTGATGAATAATAACTATTAACATTTTTACATGAATTTTCCTAAATATAAATATAAATATGTCTGTTAATAAATCATTAGTTAAATATAAAATATTAAAAGTGGAACAATTGAAAAGACACCAACCAATAGGCACAAGGCATCAAAATTGAAAAGTTCGAATCAATCTTATATATTACGAACCCAACTTTTGCAGTGCAAATGTTTTCACAGCTTTTGTATTGCAAAACCATCAAACGCAACCAAGGGATTCTAGAAATTATTTAGGACATAAAAAACAGACAAAACATTCATTTGAACAAAATGATAAATTCTCTCAAACAATCATATGTGCACGAATGATTATCAGTCGACTAGTCAGAGGACTCGGACAAATTACTGTAGAAGAGAGGATGTGCAGAGACCAAAATCTTGTAAATTACAACTTTTTCCCAACTGCGGCCCTGTTTCTTTATGAATTACGCATCATGCTCTTAATCCATCCCTTCTGTGAGCCCTTGGATAATCTTCAAGCACGGGCGCACCAGCCATCCGTAAATCAAACACCCTCTCACTCAAATCATCACAAACATAAACCTTCTTATCATTAAATTCCACAATATCAAATCTCGAATTCTTTCCCAAGGAGAAACTTAGCGGCTTCGGATAATTCCTGGTATCCCACACATATAACGAAGATTTCCCTTCCGCTATCCCAATACCACTCAGCATATGCAAATGGGGACTCTTTGAAAACCGAAAACCTGCAACAACAGTGGCATCATCGAAATTCATATAATTGACGCACTTACTCGCCGGAATATCCCACAGACGGGCAGTATTAATACTATTCACTGTGCTAGCGGCCAACAGTTCTCTGCTTTCAGAAACATCAAAACATTTTACAATCTCCTCCGGTAGTAACAAAAGCTCGAGAAGATCTCTCTTTGGAGTTTCTAACCATGCCTCTTCATAGTTTCTGAAATTCCCCAAGCCCAATATTTGCTTGTCTCCAGAAGAGCAGAATGAGGCAACAGAATTCTTACAGTCTGCTACGCTTCCCTCTCTGTTCTGGGAAAAATCATCATCAGGCACTTCCTCGGGATTTGGAAGCGAGCACTCAAATCTCATATGAATTTTTACCCTGCTCCCATTCTTATTTTCTTCTGCAAACATCACGGCAGGAACTCTGCTAATTTGAATCTGATGCCTTGTTGCGTTAAATTTGAAAGAAAGGAAAGGGGATAAAGAGAGCACAAACGCTGATTGGGCATACTTCCTCCACCATGAAACCACAAATCCCCAGAAACTTAAAGCAAGTGCAGAGAAAAAGAGCGCCATGTGCACATAACCTTCTCTAAGGAATTCCGCCCTTGGAGTAAAGCTCAACATTCTCAGCAACTGAAAGCTATCCACTGATGAAATGAATCCCTCCATTTCCCCAATTCTTCAACCAACTGCAACTCTACAACTAACTTCTGAGTTTCCAGTATAAATAAATTATTGGGAGTGATGGATTCATTTGGTCCTCTAGCATGGACTGTGGGGCCACTGCAGACTCCACTACAAAGATGCCCGATATATTCCGGGTATCAAAGCAGAAGATGCTGCTGCGATCCATAACAGATACCATTTGCAATCGAAATTGGCCATGTAAATGATTGAAGGGACTGTAATCTCTGAATTCCTCTGTAGCCCGTCTGAAGTTTTCTGATAGTGACCCATCAAAACTCTTCTGCCGGAGACTCTCATGCAATTTTCAACCACATTAATCAACTGCGGTCACCGCATAATTGCGGAGATTCGATTTGCGAGATCTGATACGCAAGCTGATCTGCGGAAATTGTGACCCGGTTATATTAGGTGTTCACAATCAAGTTGTAGCGGTTGCAAATAATGCAAGGTCTTAAATAAAGACGAACTGAATAATCCCGCCGCCCACGTGCCTGCCGGCTGCTATGGACTTGTCCATTTGCGAATCCCATTTGTTTAGCTTTTCTTCCATCTTCGTAATTTTTTATACACACCTTGCATTATGGAGCGTCTTTAAGATGGATGGGAAGTGCGAATCTTGTGTAGAATATGTATTTGTTCCCTTTTGAAACCATGGTTTAATAGGTGCTATCGAATTTTAATTTGGACAATTGTTTCGGGTTAGAGTGGAGGTTTTCTTCTCTGTTCTTTTCTATCATAGTGCTCCGATGAACCGAGAAACATGTGTAGCTCTTTAATAATAAAATTCATTGGCTTCAGCCATTTATTGACCTAAAAAAAAATTTGTCATCGAATCTAATAACGTTTGACGTCTAAATATATACTATATGTTTATTAATAAATTAAATTATAAGTTTTAATTTAAAGTGCAAATTTTGAATTATAAAAGAAATAACTAGCGTTTATTTTTAAATATAGAATAAATAAATTATTATTATTTATATTGTCCAATTTTACATAAATATTGTTAATATTGCAATATGATTATATTTGTATTCATATAATTTATCTACGTGTTGATTATTAAGTGTCAATATAATATAGTTTATATTAATTGTGACAAGTACACTTGTAATTGTTTATAATAAAATTAAATTTTAGTACATAATTATATTCCTTCAATACTAGTATAGCATATCAACTATCTTTTCAAATAAATATGTTGGGTTCCCACTATCAACCTCAATGAACATCTGGTAAGTAATATATATGTTATAGATTAATTATTTCACCGTGAATGTTTATAACTATTAAAAAATTTATATAAAGATCATCAATCAAAGAATCAACATCATATACAGATGTTTCAAACAACAAAACCAAATAAATGCATTTGTTGCCAGAAATTTTCAAAAATATTCAAATCTACTCACAAGTTTATCGATCCTGCATTATTTAATTCTAACCTTTTCATATTAGTCATTGAAATGATTTAATATGATTCAATATCACCAATAAAATACAAATGTATAGATTAAAAAATAATGTGTTTAGCGGAATATTAGATTATAAATTCTTTCACTTCTCTATTTGTTTCTTTTTTCACAAACTCATGTAGTAACTTCTTATGGATTGCATTTCTCATTTTCATAATTATAGTTCTAAGGGAAAGCTACTTCTCATTAAAGTATTGTTTCTTATGTAAAGAACTATTGATCACCAATAACGACAAGAAAGGAAATAACTCAAAATGTGTAGTTGCAAATAATATAGAGACTGTCAAACTGGGTGTTAACAATATGGGTTCTGCAAAGAAAGGGGATAATAAAGATCTAGAGATTAAGAATCTTAAAGAGAATATGGCCCTCTTAGGTTTCCCATCCACCCCTCAACCATCAAAAACCAGGAAGAACCAAGTTGTAGAGGATTCTAGAATCTAGTGGACCCAAGAGGGGGCAAGAAAAAGAAAAAGAAAAGGGCCAATGTAGGAGGCAAAACCAAATAGGGAAAACCATCCCATAAATATTCTAAGGATAAAGAAGCAGCCAAGGATGTGGCAAGTAAAAAATAGAGGACCCTTGATGGTCTCTCTAATAAGATGAAAAAGAAGAAATGAATACTTTGGGATCCCCTAGTAGGGGGTGTTACAAACATATATATAGGTTGATCTATTCTCCTTAGCTTTTGCACCATGAAGATTATCTCTTGGAATATGAGAGGCTTGAATAGTCAAGTGAAAAAACATGTGCTGAAATGCATGATTTTGGGTCATAAGATAGTTATTTTGTTACTCCAAGAAACTAAAATAAGGAGGAAGAATTCAAGAAAATTGTTAACAAAATTTAGCGATTTGTTAAATTTGATGCTAGTGATGTTAAAGGTGCACAGGATAGCATTGCTACTATGTGGAATCCTAATTCTTTCTCAGGTACTATCTGCCATTTCTCTAGAAATAGTTTGATTATCACTCTCTATATTTTAAAATCTAGCCAAAAATAGAACATGGTTAATGTTTATGCTCCCAATGTTAGATCTCCAAGAGCTTCTTTATGGAGTTCCTTAGCCTCTATAATTTTAAACATAATTAATTTCCAATAGAAACAAGAAATGAAATAACTCAGAATGTGAAGCTTCATATAGTAACGAGAATGTGGAACCAGGTCTTAGCAATATGGGTTCTATAGAGAAAGGGGATAAAAAAGATATGGGGACTAAGCATCTTAAGGAGAATTTGGCTAGATCTTAGGTTTCTCATCCACCCCTCCACCATCAAAAATCAAGAAGAACCATGATGATGAGGATTCTCAAATGGAGTGGAGCCAAGCAAGGACCAAGAACAAGAAAAAGAAAAGGGTAGTTGTAGGAGGCGAAACCAAATAGGTAAAACCATCACAAAAGGATTATAGGGATAGAGAGGCATCCAAGGATGTAGCAAGTGGAAAATAGAGGACCCTTGATGGTCTCTCTGATACAAAGAAAATGAAGAAATGCAGATTTTGGGATCCCCTAGTTGGGGATCTTACAAACAGATCTAGGTTGATTTTTTCTCCTTAGCTTTTGCACCATCAAGATTATGTCTTGGAATATGAGAGGCTTGAATATTCAATTCAAACAACTTATTCATAAAATGCATGATTTTGGATCATAATATTGATATCTTGTCACTCCAAGAAACTGAAATGAAGAAGGAAGGATTCACAAAAGTTGCTTACAAAATTTGTCCATTTGTTGAACTTTCTACTAGTGATGTTGAAGTTGCATCGCGCGACATTGCTACTATTTGGAACCCTACTTATTTCCCAGGTAGTGTATGCCATTTCTCTAAAAATAGTTTGATTACCACTCTCTGTAATTTAAAATCAAGCCAGAAATGGAACTTGGTTATTTTTTATGCTCAATCCCAAAAGGGTCGATCTAGACTCGACAAAATTAATCTCCAATAATAGAAAGAAATAAAATAACTCTTGGAATGTGAAGCTTCAAGTAATAAGGAGAATGTATAACTGGGTGTTAGTAATATGGGTTCTACAGAGAAAGGGGATAACAAAGATCTGGGGATTAAGAATCATAAAGAGAATTTGACTCTCTTCAGTTTCTCATCCACCCCTCCACCATCAAAAACTAGGAAGTACCAGGAAGATGAGGATTATGGAATGGAATGAACCCATGTGGGGGGCAAGAACAAGAAAAAGAAAAGTGTCGATGTAGGAGGTGAACCCAAATAGATCAGAGCATCCCATAAATATTCTAGGGAAAAAATGGTAGCCAAGGATGTGGAAAGTGGAAAATAGAGGACCCTTGATGGTCTCTTTGATACGAAGAAAAAGAAAAAATGAAGATTTTGGGATCCCCCAGTGGGGGGTATTATAAATAGATTTGGGTTGATCTATTCTTGTTATCTTTTGCACCACAAATATTATGTCTTGTAATATGAAAGGCTTGAATAGTCAAGACAAACAACATATGCTAAAATGCATGATTTTGCATGATAAGATAGATATTTTTTCACTACAAGAAGTTGAAATGGAGGAGGAAGGATTCAATAAAATCGCAAACAAAATTTGGTCATTTGTTGAATTTTTTTCTAGTGATGTTGAAGGTGCGTTGGGTTTCATTGCTACTATGGGATCCTTGCTTCTTTCTTAAGTATTGTCTATCATTTCTCTAAAGATAGTTTGATTACCACTCTAGATGTAATTTAAATTTTGGCCAAAAATAGAACTTGGTTAATGTTTATGCTCCCAAAGTTAGATCTCCAAGAGCTTCTTTATGGAGCACTTTGGCCTCTTTAATTTTAAACATAAATAATCACCAATAATAGCAAGAAAGGAAATAGCCTGAAATTTGAAGTTGCAACTAATAAGGAGAATGTGGAATTGGGTGTTTAGCAATATGGGTTGTGCTGAGAAAGGGGATAATAAATATTTGGGGATTAAGAATCTTGGTGCAGGAGAACCTATGCTCTTAAAGTACACTCTTAGAATGCCTTGAGGGTACTTAAGAAGGGAACAATAGATATGGGTTGTTTTGTGATCCTTGGGACCCTTGTTTTGTAATAAGGACCATTTTGTAAGACTAGTTTCCACAAGGTATCATTATAAGCCTTGGGGGTCAAACTTAGTCAAAGGTCCAAAAATGTTGTTTTAGGTTGGTTTTGAGTTTCTAGGGTTTTGGGTATTCCCAAACCATCTAGGTGGTGCACGATCACCTAGAGAACTTATGGTTAAAATCCCTTAGGAATATTTTAGATTTGTTTAAGTTGGTTTGTAAGGTGTTTGTTCATTCACTCCTGTAGTTTCTTAGATGAATGTTTTTAGGTTAGTTGTGTGTTTCATAGAGAGCTTGTAAGACTCTGGAAATCCAACCAAGGCATTAGGAACCTTAGATAAGATGCTTTACATGTACTAATGCTCGATACTAATGCTCAGTAATGATGCTCGGTACTGGTGTTCGGTACTTGGTACTAATGTTGCTCGGTACTGATGGTGCTCGGTACTACTGTTGCTTAGTGGCATGTTCTAATGTTCAGTATGTATTATTGTTGCTCGGTGCATTCAGTTACAATGGCCCGGGAAATGAGACTTTTGTCTTTAGTGGATAGTATGGTCAGTTGTAACGGTCCCTAAAAGATGCTTTTAACTTGAGTGGGCAGTTAAGGTTATTCCAATGATGGAAAGATGATTTAAGATCTCGCAAGCCTTCATTTTTGAGAAAGTTGCAAGAGGTTAGAGAGGGATATTGATAGAGCGGGTTGAAAGAGTTGGATATTTTTGTATGGTTTTCTTATTTTCCAGTTAATGAAAATTTGCAAGTTGTGTGTTTAGTCATTGTTGTTTACTCTGTGTGCAAGTAGTTTAGTCCTTTGCTTTTGTTTTGTAAGTTGTAAGATTCTGGCCCATTCTGGGTTGTAAATATTGAATGGCTCCTCAAGGTTCTTGAATCTATGGTAAGAACCATGTGTCTGGATGGAATTCGAGAGGAGCCCCTGTATATAGTTTTATTTTCTTTGTTTTTGTTAGGAGAAATGCTAGTCATGGTCTTGGAGTTCTTACCCTAGGCGAGCTCGGTAATAGTCTAGTTAGGGAAGAAAGTGAGAAAGATATTATGAGTGTATTGGCTAAACGAGACAGTTTAGTCAGTATGAATCTATTCTTCTAGGTTCAGTGAGTGTGGAAGAGTAGACTTATTGATTGGAACTGGGTATTTGGAGGGAGCTGAAGTTCTTAGTGACTTGCTTCATATTAGGGTTTGAAAGTACCCTAGGAGGTCTAGTAGAGAGACCTTAGAGTAGAGTCAGGCTGACTCTATAGATAAGGAATCGAGTCTCCCATCATATTGGTATCAAAGCCTAAATATTGGGCTTATGTTGTTTGGGTGTTATCTTCAGAAGAGTCTGCAGGTTCATTCAAAATGGTGACCAACGCTAAGTTGACGAAGGATGTAGAAGAGAAGAAAGAGGAGAATAGACTCCTGAAGGAAAAGTTGGCCGAAATGGAAACTAAGTTAGAAGAAGTGCAACTTAGGACTGCATCAGTCAGTGAACTGATGAGGGAAGCTGATGGAAAGGGTAAGTTAGTGGCCAAGGAAGACATAATACTAGAGCCAGACCCTATGCTTCGAGAAGAGCCATTCTTGAGAACTTTGAAAGCAATGAGTGGTAAGTCCTTGGAAGGTGTGCCTTTGTTTAGTGGTAAGATGGAACCAGAAGTAGTCATGGAGTGGATAGAAGGTATTGAAAATCACTTTGATTGTGATCATGTGACCGAAGCTCAGAAGGTTAGAATAGCCAATACAAGATTGAGAGGGACTTCTCTCACTTGGTGGAAGTTTGTCCAAGATGAAAGGACCAAAGAAGGAAAGAATCCTATAACCATTTGGAAAGGTATGGTGGCTAAAATGAGGGAAACTTATCTTCCTGATGATTATGAAGTGCAGTTACACAAGAAAAGATAGAATCTGAGACAGAAAGACTTAGAGGTCAATACCTATATAGAAGAGTTTCACAAGTTATGCTTAAGGCTACATGTAATGGAAGAGGATAGCCTAAAATTGGCTAGGTATCTTAACGATCTCAAGTGGAATATCCAAGAGGAAATTAGTCTCTTAAGTCCCAAGATAGTACATCAATGCTATCAGCTAGCTCTTAAGGTAGAAGAGAAGTTCAAAAAGAAACAAGATTCAAACAGTAGAGGAAGAGGAAGAGACAATACAATTAAAAGAGGAGGATTTGGAGGAAGGAATTTTGAGGCTAGAAATCAGAGTGAGTCTAAACTCACTGAGAATCAAGGAGAATCTAGTAACATAAGAAGTGGTTACAACCAAGGAAGAGGTTCAAATAACAGTTCAAGATGAAGAATCAATAACCAAGGAAGAGGATCTTATTTCTCTTTAATGAAGTGCTATAACTATCAACAGTTTGGGCATCCTGCCTATAGGTGTCCTGAGAAGGGTTCTGCATCACAAGGAGGAGAGAAAATAATCAATTATGTGCAAGAAGAGTCTTCTACAAGAAAGACAACAAACATCTCCCTAGATTTTGTGATAGGGGAGAATTTGATGATTCACAAAGAACTCAGGTCAAAGAGCCCATCAAAGAAGAGACAAGCCAAAGAAGGTCTTTGTTTCGACTCAAATGAAAGGTACTCAGTTAGGTTTGTAAAGTTTTCATAGATTATGGTTCTACTGATAAAATAGTTTCTATGGAAGCTATTGAAAAAGAATCCTCATACTAACCCTTACAGAGTTACTTGGTTGAAAAAAGATCAACATGTACTAGTTAATGAGAAAGATTGGGTGGAATTTTCCATAGGAAGGTATAAGGACCAAGTTTTGTTTGATTTACTACCCATGGATGCTTTTCATATATTTTTTGGTAGACCTTGGCAATTTGATAGAGCTGCATTGCATGATGGAGCTAAAAACTCCTATTCCTTTAAGAAACATGCAGTGACTTTAAGGATACAGTCAATCTTGGAAGAAGGTGAAGTGAAGAAAAGGGTCCTAACATACTAATGGTAGGAGAGAAATAAATCTTGAAGACACTAGAGGAAGAAAATGGAGTGGGATTTTCTTTTGTTCTAAAGCCAAAGGATGTAAAGAGAAACAAGAAGGAAGAGTTAACTTTAGAAACTAAGGAGTTGTTAACTCAATACCAAGATATAGTTAGTGATGGTCAACCAGATAACCTACCACCTAAGAGATCTATTAGTCATCAGATTGAATTCATCACAAGAGCCTTACTTCTAAACAAAGCTACTTATAAAATTACCCCACAACAAAATGCAGAAATTGCTAGCCAAATTCAAGAGTTACTTGACCAAGGGTTGATTAGAAAGAGCATAAGTCCATGTGTTGTTCCCACAGTCCTAGCCCCAAAGAAGGGTGGTACTTGGAGGTTGTGTACTGATTCCAGGGCCATAAATAGGATTACTATCTGGTATAGATTCCCAATACCTAGGATAGAAGATTTGATGGATTGTCTCGGTGGAGCTAAGTATTTCTCCAAAATAGATCTTAAGAGTGGGTATCATCAGATAAGAATAAAAGGCGGAGAAGAGTGGAAGACTACTTTTAATAGTACCAAGGGACTCTATGAGTGGCTTGTTATTTTTGGAAACACTGAGAGGGTGGGCGAATTAGTGTTTGATTAATTATTCTATTTCAGCAATTTGAACATAAATCAAATAACATATGAAGCTTAACTCAATAAAACATAACACCATATATGTTTACAGGGAAACCTTGATCAGAGGAAAACCCCGGTGGGAATTAGTACCCACAAATAATTGTACTAGTATAATGAACCTGTTAAAGTTCATTTGCCCTGTTAGGAGTAGTCTTTACAATGTAAGTACAATGACCCTGTTAGGATTCTTTACAAAAACCTTGTTAGGGGTGAGGACTCATTGTCCAAGAGCTCATTGCTCAATTAAAGAAGGCTACAACCTCCTGAAGATAGATATGCACTATATCTTAAATTTGAACTGCTGAAGTGACATGACTGTCTGATCAGTTCCTTTTATGCGCTGATGCTTTGATCTCTTAAAAGAATTTATCTCATACTGATTAGTTCATAATACTCTTCATTTTTTCTTCTCCACATATTCTTGACTCTTACACCCATTACAAGAATGCACATTAAGTATATATACATACTCAATAGACGTGACCAAAAACAAGACCTTAGTCGGCCCAAAAACTTTATACACAACACTTCCAAACAAATTGGCTTAAGCATGTTTACAATAATGGTGAAGACATAGTTACTAACTTATTACAATAGGAACATAGCCTTTACAAAACAAAAGATTATATGCTAATCCAAAAATTGAGGTCGACTCCATACTCTGTTCTCTGAACTGTTAGTGCACTTAATCTTTTTGTAACTTTCCCATACTGTCATTATGTACCATGTGTGTATAGGGTAAACATAAAAATATATCATAGAGCTTAATTATGAACACACATATCCTGATTCGATCTTATGCACGTGCGCTGGTGCTCTGATCGACAACATAACTATGTTTTGTTCTGTCTTCTATACTTAGCCATTTTTGTCTTCCAAGTTTACTTGACAAAACTTCATATGAATTTTTTGCCATAATGACAACACAAAATAAGTCATATACCTTCATATTGTCAACTTGCCAACAATCTCCCCCTTTGTCATTAATGGCAATAAAGGAATGTGGCCAAGTTGCTTAAACTTTTGACTTAACAAAAACTTTCTGTCATAACTTTGGCTATATAACATTCTCCTTATATACATATATTACTCCCCCTTTGACATTAATGGAAAAGGTGTCAAAATCGTAAGTCTCTAGATACTTACTCTATGTACATATTTGGATAAGCAATCTGCAGATTTTTTATCTCTTGCTGCCAGAATGCTTTCAGTGCATCAATTGTCTGAAGATGGGCACATAAGGCATATGTAAGCTTCTCCATCTTTGTCAGATCCATGCAGGGTCCTTGGTCATAGGTGGAAATGGTTACATCAATATGTTTGAGTTTCTCATTCATAACTGCTAAGGAGGGTGCAAGTGCATTTCTCAGTTAAGTCTGCCTGATCCTTATCTTATTGATCTCCATTTTAGCTTTTTCTATCTTGTCTATCTAACCTTGATAGATATTGTTGTAGATGTTGATGTCTTGGGATGATGTTTCAACTAATTGTCTTATGTTATCAACCAAGATACCTTCCTCTTTATCTTATTGATGTGCTCAAAGGTGAGTTTGCTTATGTCCATGCAATTTGTTATTACCTTTCTGCCTTTTGATGCCAAGTCTTTTAGTATTGTCTGACCAATCTTTAATGAATTTAAATCTACAGAAAAATTCTTTACCAATTCATTCAATCTTTCCTTTTTACTCTTCCTCTGTAGTTCTAGTAGCTGAGTCTACTAAACTTGTGAAGTGTGCCTTGAAGCTTGTTAGGATGCTATCTACATCATCAACTGACTGAATTTTAGCCACTTTCTTGTCTGCAGGCACTA
>MU227414.1:153974-180784 GCA_018584345.1 Thuja plicata
TAAACTTGACAACAATGAAGTTGATGGTTGAATGGATGGGGTGAATATAGTATTCTGACTAGTATCCATACATTCACTTTTTACTGGGATCTCCATAACTGGTGTTTCATTAGTTTGATTGTCTTCCCCATTATTCAAATATGTTGAATCTTTGTTTGGAACTCCATATTGTTGTAAGGAAGTGTTATCAGTGCATACCTTCTCTGTATCCTCAGAGCTGACAAATGCTTTTTCAACTTTGTCCATGTCATTGTCAGAAGTGTTCATGGATATCTTAACATCATCAATCATAATAGTTTCTTCTGAAACTTTGGCTATATCAGAAGGTGTTGAAATAGTGGGCGTTGAATCCTGTGGACCTGTCATAGGCACACTTTGAATCACTGGTTCTTTATCCTGTTTGGGAGGGACTGGAGTCACCTTTGTTGTAGGTGTCGTTGATGGATACATATGTCTATCCAGAAATACTCGCTCAAAAGCTTTCTGAGTCTCTTCACCAACCAGTTCATACTCTTTGTTCATGATATAAAGTATTCTTTTTTTGGTTCTGAGATGAATTTTTACCAAATCCAGCAGTATAGCTTTTTCATCATGTGAACAGACAAGGAGAATACTATCTAATGTTTCTTCTCTAATCCTCATGTCTTCTTCAATTGCTTTCCTTTTCAATACATAAAGTATGTTCTATACTTTGTCTGGTATGACTGTTTTAAGTTCCAATATTGTCCTCTTAAACTTAATCATGTGGGATAATCATAGAATGAATTTCAGATTTGTCTATCTCTTGGTATTTGTCATAGACGTTCTTGATAGAATCTAGTCTTCCTTCATTAACAATTTTGTTTTTAAGGATTGTTAGAATAGGTCTAAATCCTATCTCAGGAGGGGATTGAGTGTTCTTTACCTTTCTCCTTGTGGTCCTTGAGGATGGATGACTTGTGGGAATTTGTTTCTTCCTTCTAGACATCTTGCTTGGTACTGAAGGTGGAGAGGGTTCTAGATCAATAGTAGTTGATGGCGTAGATGTACCTCCATCAGATTTCTTCTTCTTCTTCTTGGGCATATCATCAGACTTCTCTATTTTAACTTCTATTTGTTTGAGCTCTTTTGCAATCTTAGCTTCCCTAGCTTTTTCTAGGTCTTCTTGTGTAACCCCATGAAATTTTAGGATGTTAGATGTGATCCTTGGTGCCTTTCTTTTATTGTATGTACTGTATAAGACAGAATCAACTTGATTTGTCTTTTCTCTGTAAGTACCCCATCTATGTTCACTGGGATCCTTGGGCACAGATAAGAGGACTTGTGCATATCCTTCCAAAACTTGATCTTCAACTTCATATCCAAGTGGGTGAATCCATTTTTTTCTAGGCTCAACTGCCTCCATGCAAGTACAGTCAGTTTCCACCATGAAGCATATGGTGTCTTTGTATTTATCAACTATCTTCTCTAATAATCTGAACCTCTTCTTCATTGTGTTCCTGAATGTTTTTATCTCCATATCCATAGAGTCTTTAGTACTACTCTCTAATGTAGCCTTTAATGAAATTTGTGACATGGTAGGTTTACTCGTGTCTAGGTAAATATTAGCAACTTTACCAATAATGTGAAAGTATAGATAGATGATCAAAGAGCCAAATCTGAATATCTTGCTCTTGTCATGCTTGGTAGCTATAATGTTGTCAATCAGTTGTGCACGCAATATATCACATAGATTGTACTGAGTATTATCCTTTACCATCTTTATTGTTGCCAGGACAGTAGCTGCAGATACATTGTTCAGTCTGCTTGCGTGCTAGAACTTATAACCTAGTATCATAGTGACCAGTTTGATGTCATTTTCCTTAATGGGATCAACAATCATTCTGCGCCTATCACTCCTGGATAAGCTTGCTTTTTCAACCTGCTTCTTAACATCCTTACCAGTGAGAAGAACTGGTACAGTCTTAGGAAGTCCAGTCATATCATGAATTAGGTCTACAGTAAGGACAGGAACTTCACCAATCTAATATAGGTCATCATGTATCCTTCTCAGTAGGATTTTAACCCATTCTGGCTCATAGAACTCGTGCGCATTAAAATACTTGAAGATAGGGTTGTCAGTGAGATGCGCGTATTCGTCTTTGAATGAATAGTCTGGTTTTATCATCGAAGCCATAAGAGTAGCTATGATGTTATCTCCAACAGTTTCCTTCTTGCAATAGATGTATGCACGTATGTCTTCTACATGCATGAATCCTAGCGGAGTCTTGGAAAATGCCCCTTCTACATCATCTAGTATAGACTTGAATGGATGCTTCTTAAACATGAATCTCTTCCTTTCAGCAATGTCAAATACTACAGGAGTTTCCATACTTGATGATTGATTAAATAGGGTTTCACTACAATTCTGAAATGACGTGACTACTAGGGTTCTGTTTCAACTTCAATCCGTTTACCAACCAACCAAATCATTAACCTTTACTACTTTGATGCTAAGATCTCATGTGCTCTCTAAGTGCTCAATCTCGAATGCAAAGTGAGGATTAAATATCTTTTACAATCTTATATAAAGGATTATTGCATTTAATGCTTGTTGTCATAAAGTGGTTTGCATAGATAATTTCAATCTTTTCTTCTATCACTGCTCAAGCTATGCGCCCATGCATACTTCCCCAATTTGTCACCAAATACATGAATCCATAGGCGCATACTCAGAGGTGAGTATACCAGCCGCGTAGGGGTTCAGAGCTAGAATAGCTCCCCCTAAGACCATGAGGGTCAACTAACTAGAAGTAGAAGGTGCGTCCACTATGGATGCATCTACTACTTTGTTCTCTTCATTATCCCTCTTTACTTCAACCCAAATTTTATCTGAATCAACTTTAGCTTGTACAAAATTAACTTCTCCTGATTCTTCAAATAATGACTTTTTAGGATTCTCTTGTCTCTGTGCTCTTGACCTGCAAAACCTTGAGATGTGTCCAACTTTGCCACATAACTGACAAATGATAGGAGGTCTGATGTTATTATTCAGCATGCTGCACTTCTTGGCTAAGTGTCCATTGTATTTACATATCTGACATGTAATGTTCTGCAAGTTTCTTTGAAGTTGATTTTTATGATTGTATTGAGTCATGTTTCTTTGGTTATGTTGTGACTGATTTCTTTGACTTGTTCTGCAATGTATAGTCTTGTGACCAAACTTATTATAGGAGTAACAATAACCATTGAAAGGTCTTACCTCTTTACAATCTCTTTCCAAGTGTCCATGCTTGTTACAGGCATAACAAGTATAGTTAACTACCTTGTGTTCATCTTTGGGTGGTTTTGTTTTAGCCTCTTCAATATTTTCAGTTTTCTTTTCTTCTGCATATTCTGTTTGAGATTTCTTTCTTTCTTGCATTGAATTGATCTCAATTTGAGCTACACTATATCCAACACTAGTAGTATCACCTTTTAGCTTCTATGCATAAAGTTGTGATTGAATTAGATCAGAACTTGTGTGTAGTTTATCAATCTTGTCTTTTGCTTCTGTTAATTCATATTCCATCTTTTTCTTGATGTTTTCTAACTCCAAGATTTTCATGTTTGCTTGCATAAGTTCATCATCTAATTGTTTACTCTCTTTGGTCTTTTCTTCAATAGTTATTAGGCTATCTGTAAGTTGTTCATTCAGATCTTCAATCTTATCTTTGAAAGACATGTTCTCTTCATTCAATTTCTTGACCATTTTTCCCAAATCATTTGTGGAGCGGCCTTTCAAATCTTTTCTTAATTTCTTGATAACCATTTGGGAGCCATCGACCTTTATTTTTAGTTCTTCATTTTCTTTTCAGATCTATCAAGATCTTCAAGGGCTTCTTCAAGATTATTTTTCAGATGGTTTGCTTCTGCTGAATCCATGATCTCCTCAAGTGGTTAAACTTTCTTTTAGAGGACCAGAGCTTTGATACCAATTGTTGGAAACACTGAGAGGGGGGGTGAATCAGTGTTTGATTAATTATTCTATTTCAAAAATTTGAACATAAATCAAATAACATATGAAGCTTAACTCAATAACACATAACACCAGATATGTTTATGGGGAAACCTTGATCAGAGGAAAACCCCGGTGGGAATTAGTACCCACAAATAATTGTACTAGTATAATGAACCTGTTAAAGTTCCTTTGCCCTGTTAGGAGAAGTCTTTACAATGTAAGTACAATGACCCTATTAGGATTCTTTAAAAAAACCCTGTTAGGGGTGAGGACTCATTTTCCAAGAGCTCACTACTCAATTAAAGAAGGCTACAACCTCCTGAAGATAGATATGCACTATATTTGAAATTTGAATTGCTGAAGTGACACGACTGTCTGATCAGTTCCTTTTATGCGCTGATGCTTTGATCTCTTAAAAGACTTTATCTCATACTGATTAGTTCATACTTCTCTTCATTATTTCTTCTCTACATATTCTTGACTCTTACACCCATTACAAGAATGCACATTAAGTATATATACATACTCAATAGACGCGAACGAAAATAAGACCTTAGTTGGCCCAAAAACTTTATGCACAATGCTTCCAAACAAATTGGCTTAAGCGTGTTTACAATAATCTTTAAGACATAGTTACTAAATTATTACAATAGGTTCATAGCCTTTACAAAACAAAAGATTATAAGTTAATCCAAAAACTGAGGTCGGCTCCATACTCTGTTCTCTGAACTGTTAGTGCACTTAATCTTTCTGTAACTTTCCCATACTGTCATTCTGTACCATGCGTGTATAGGGTAAACATAAAAAAATATCATAGAGCTTACATATCCTGATTTGATCTTATGCATGTGCGTTGGTGCTCTGATCGACTGCATAACTCTGTTCTGTTATGTCTTCTATACTTAGCCATTTTTGTCTTCCAAGTTTACTTGAAAAAACTTCATATGACTTTGTTGCCATAATGACAACACAAAATAAGTCATATACCTTCATATTGTCAACTTGCCAACAGTTATGCCTTTTGGTGTATCCAATTCCCCAAGAACATTTATGAGGTTAATGAATGAAGTGTTGAAAGACTTCATTGGAAAATGGGTTGTGGTGTACTTATATGAAATTTTAGTGCTTTTTAAAACCAAGGAGGATCATCTTAGACATTCAAAAATGGTAATGCAAAGACTCCATGCGGAGAAGTTGACAATCAACTTAGAAAAGAGTGAGTTTGTGAAGCAAAAGTTAGTATACATGGGTTTTGTTATCTCAGAGGGTAACTTGAAGATGCATACCAGCAAGGTGGAAGAAACCTTTAATTGGCCTACACCTAAGTCAGCCACATAAGTAAGAAACTTCCATGGATTAGCACAGTTCTACAGGAATTTTATCAGGCAGTTTAGTGAAATCAGTACACCTGTTTTGGATACAATAAAAGGAGGTATGAAAGCCAAGTTCCAATAGAATGAGCAAGCTGATAAGGGATTTGAGAATTTGAAGAGAAGAATAGAAACTCAACCTATACTAACACTTCCCAATTTTGACAAGTTGTTTAATGTGGAATGTGATGCTAGTAATATTTCCATAGGTGCAGTATTGAGTCAAGAGGGAAAACCAGTGACTTTTCATAGTGAAAAACTTAGTGATGCAAAGAAGGAGTACTCATCATATGATTTAGAACTATATGAATTGGTAGAAACACTAAAAAAGTGGAGACATTATCTCCTTCCTAACTTGAATTTGTATTCTTTACCAACAATTAGGCTTTAAGTTATCTAAATTCACAGGATAAACTAAGCCATAAGCATATGAAGTGGGTGGAGTATATCCAAGCCTATACCTTCATTATCAAGCACAAAAAAGGATTTTAGAATAAGGTGGTAGATGAATTAAGTACAAGATTTCTCACAGTGCAAGAAATTTAGTTAAGAAGCATTGGCATAGAAATCTTCAAGGATTTGTATCTAGCGGATGAAGACTTTTCAGCAGCCTATAAGGTATGTCAAGATTTTCAAAACCACTTTCATAGTGAGTATTCTGATTTCATTCTCCAAGAAGATCTTCTGTTTAAAGGAGGACAAATTTGTGTACCAAGAGGTTCAATGAGGGAGAATTTAGTGCAAGAGAAGCATAATGGTTCATTAAGTGGACATTTTGGGGTACATAAAACTTTAGAGTTAGTATAGAGGTACTATTATTGGCCAAGAATGAGTAGGGATGTCCAGAAGTGTGTAGAGACTTGTATAGTCTATCAAAAGGCTAAGGGGACTTCATCTAATGCAGGATTTATCAACCAATACCAATCCCAAATAGACCTTGGGAGTGCCTCAGTATGGACTTTTGGTTGGACCTCCTAAGACCAAGCTAGGAATGGACATTATTTTGTGATTGTGGATATATTTAGCAAGATGGCTCACTTTGTGCCATGAAAAACTACTCATGATGCATGCTATATAGCACATCTCTTCTTTAGAGAAGCAATAAGTATACATGGATTGCCCTTGAGTATTGTATCAGACATGGACTCTAAGTTTATGAGTCATTTTTGTAAAACCTTATGGCAGAAGGTAGATGAAAAGAAAAGAGATGTTCAGTTCCAAGTTGAAGATTTGGTCATGGTGCACCTAAATAAAGAAAGACTGAAAAAGGTGTCCCAAGTAAGCTTCAGATGAGGAAGATAGGCCCTTGTACAGTTCTAGAAAAATATGGATCTAATCCTAACAAAGTTGACCTTCCTACTGATATAGTGTTATCGAGCCAATTTTTAATGTGGAAGATCTTGTGTCCCATAAGGGACCAATTCCAGAAGGAGGTCCTAATCTAGCAGCTGATACCAAGGATCTCAAAGCACTGAAACTTCTAGTTACTCCAAAGCCAAAGGTAGAGAAGATTCTAAATTCAAGAGTTGCTAAGCAGACTAGAACAAAAAAATACATGGAACACCTATTCAAATGGCAAGGACAAGCTGATTTTGAAGCTACATGGTTGTAAGAAACCGAGTTCAAGAAGTTAGGCATCAACCCTGACTTGATCCAATCACCTGGAAGTTGATTTATCTAATTCAGGGGTATGGTACAGGAGCACCTAGATAAATTAGGGTTAAAATCCCTTAGGAACATTTTGGATTTGTTTAAGTTGGTTTGTAAGGTGTTTGTTCATTCACTCTTGTATTGACCGAGTGCAAATGAGTCAATCTGGTGAATAAACACCCTATTTTCTTATATGCATGTTTTTAGGTTAGTTGTGTGTTTTAGAGGTAGTTTGTAAGCCTCTGGAAATCCAACCAAGGTATTAGGAACCTTAGATAAGATACTCGAGATGTTCTAGTGCTCAGTAATGATGCTTGGTACTGGTGCTCGGTACTGATGGTGCTCGGTACGAATGGTGCTTGGTACTGATGTGCTCGGTACTGTTGTTTCTTGGTGGTATGTTTTGATGTTCGGTATGCATTATTGTTGCTCAGTACATTAAGTTACAACTGCCCAAGAAAAGTGGCTTTTGTCTTTAGTGGACAATATAGTCAGTTGTAACGGTCCCTAAAAAGATGCTTTTGACTTGAGTGGGGAGTTAAGGTTATTTGAATGATGGAAAGATGATTTAAGATCTCGCAATCTTTCATTTTTAAGAAGGTTGCAAGGATTTAGAAAGTGAGATTGATAGAGCAGGTTGAAAGAGTTGGATATTTTTGTATGGTTTTCTTATTTTCCAATTAATGAAAAGTTGCAAGTTTGTGTTTAGTCATTATTGTTTACTCTATGTGCAATTAGTTTAGTCCTTTGCTTTTGTTTTGTAAGTTGTAAGCTTCTGGCCTGTTCTAGGTTGTAAATATTGAATGGATCCTCAAGGTTCTTAAATCCATGGTGAGAACCATGTGTCCAGATGGAATTTGAGAGGAGCCCCTATATATAGTTTTCTTTTCTTTGTTTTTGTTAGGAGAAATGCTAGTCATGATCTTGGCATTCTTACCCTAGGCAAAATTGGTAATAGTATGGTTAGGGAAGAAAGTGAGAAATATGTTATGAGTGTATTGGATGAACGAGTCGGTTTAGTTAGGATGAATCTATTCTTGTAGGTTCAGCGAGTGTGGAAGAGTAACTTGTTGATGGGAACTGGGTCTTTGGAAGGAGGTGAATTTCTTAGTGACTTACTTCAAATTAGGGTTTGAAAGTACCCTAGGAGGTCTAATAGAGAGACCTTAGAGTAGATTTAGTATGAATCTGTAGAGAAGGAGCCAAGTCTCGTGTCACTAGGGTCCTAATAGGTCCTAGGGAGCAAACTGGAGCAACTTTGCAACAAAAGTTGTCAAAGTTGCAACATTGTCATAACCACCACCCAATGGCTCCAAGATTTTAAAATTAGTTATGGATGTTGGTTTAGGGGTATATATGTTCATTAAGGTCTAACATGAAGAAGTGGTTCATGTATTCAACAATTGGTGGCAATATTGAATGGATAAAACACTATTTTTATGGAACATCTTTGTTATTTCGTATTGTACGACCATTATGTGATTGAAAAAATGTTGAATTTATACATTATTTGGTAGTATATTATGTTGTTTCTTTAAATGCACTTGGTTTTATTGGATTTTGTGGAAGTTAAGGGATAAATCCTTTGGTTTGTCAAGACTGGTCCAGAAACCCTCACTTCATTAGGGTATTGTAGAGATATACTCCTAACTTGAAAATAAACCATGGTATTGTCATGGACCTAGGTGAAATTCAATTAGTATTATTTTAATTTATTATTCCAGAAGGACAGATCGAGAGGAGCTTGTTTGACCACTTTTCCACCAAGCCCTAGTTAAGCATCTCCATGTGCTCGGTTATAGTCAATGGCAAATTAGTTCACAAAAAATCTATAGATCGAGTGGTTAGGATTGATTTTATGTTAGATTGGTTGTTCTTAGGTATATACAGACCTATTCTAGGTGTTGGATTGGTTTGATCAATCCATCCTTGAAGACTTTCTTTGGAGACCAGACCTAATTAGCCCTTTTAGGCCTATGCACTTTGTATAAACTTTGTGGTGCGGTGGAAGTCTTGGAGTATAAGTATTTGGTTTTGAAGACATATCCCAAAATGGTACTAAAAAATATATCTTGTTTGATAGGGTATTTCGAAGAAACAAAAGTTATCTCATAAAAACCTCGTTCCTAGGGCTACTAGGCTAGCCTGTCTAATTAGGCCTAATAGAGAAATATGATCCTTGAGACCCATAGGACTTTGTAGAAGCCCTCATTGGATCCTAAATTTTATATTTGGGATTATAATAATCTTAATCCACTCCCTGTGGTGAATATTGGAGAAATAGTGCACAAGAATATGTTGGATGGAAGAATTTTGAGAAGAATAGTGGGTTGAACTTTGTGACACACTAGCATAGTGTGATTATGATATTTTGATGATACCCTAGCCTGCACAAAGGATTTGGATAAACTATAATAATTATTGTGGTGTTTGGCTTGGAGGGAATTTCAAGTGGAGAACCCAAGTGATAGTCAAATTGGGGTGCAAGGCTAGAAGAACAAGTCAAGTTTTGGTTGGGCTCATTTCAAACCTTACCCTGCCGATTCCTGAATTAAATCTTAAAGAGAATATTCCTCTCTTAGGTTTCTCATCCACCCCTCCACCATAAAAAACCAAGAATAGCCAAGTTTATGAGGATTCTAGAATGGAGTAGATCTAAGTGAGGGCCAAGAACAAGAAAAAATAAAGGGTCAATAGAGGAGGAAAAACCAAACAGGATCGACCATACCATAAAGATTCTATGGATAGATAGGTATCCAAGGATTTGGAAAATGGAAATTAGAGGACCCTTGATGGTCTCTCTAATACAAAGAAAAATATGAAATTAATATTTTAGAATCCCACAGTGGGGGTTCTTATGAACAAATCTAGGTTGATATGTTCTCATTAGCTTTTGCACTATGAAGATTATGTCTTGGAATATGAGAGGCTTGAATAGTCAAACCAAACTTGACACATGTTGAAATGCATACTTTTGGATCATAAGATATTTTTTAACTCCAAGAAACTATACCAACTGCATGTGCTATATTTGGTCTAGTGTGTACAACATACATTAGTTTTCCAATCATAGATTTATATAAGGTTTGATTTACCTTAGTTGTCTTGTCTTCCTTTGTCAATTTGCATCTAGTTTCCATAGGTGTTCCAACTGGTTTGGAGTCCTCCCTTTTGAATACTTTTGAACTTCTTTGATGTATTTGGATTGTGTGATGTAGATGCCTTCATCCCGTTGTAGAATATGTAGACCAAGAAAAAATTTGATCTCTCCAAACATTGACATCTCAAATTCTTTGCTCATTTCATCAGAAAATGACTTGCATAACATATCATTACCTCCAAATATGATATCATCAACAAATATCTCAGCAATCAATATCTTATCATCAATATCTCCTTTTAAATATAGATTATTGTTATCACTTGTTCTTACAAATCCTATACTAATGAGATAAGAGTGAATTCTTTCATACCATTCTCTCGGTGCTTGTTTCAATCCATACAAGGCTTTGTGTAGTCTACAAACCATGTTCCTCTTGTTAGGATCAATAAACCCTTCAGGTTCTTCAATGTATACCTCCTCTTCTAGTATTCCATTCAGAAATGCAGATTTAACATCCATTTGGTATACTTTGAATCCTTTGAAAGCAACATAAGAAAGTAGAATTCTTACTCCTTATAGTCTAGCAAAGGGTGTAAAGGTTTCTCCATAGTCAATACCTTCTTCTTGTGCATACCCTTTGCATACTAGTCTTGCTTTGTTTCTTGCAACTTTTCCATTCTCATTCAGTTTGTTTCTGAAAATCCATTTGGTACTAATGACATTTTTGTCATTTGGTCTAGATACTAATGTCCATGTTTTGTTCTTCTCAATCTTCTCAATCTCTTCATTCATTGCACTAACCCATTCTTGTTTCTCAAGTGCAGTATTAACAGATTTTGGGTCAAAATCATAAATCAAACATCTAGTGTTAAGTGACTTACTTAGATTGTTCTCATTCCAACTCTTTTGTCTCCAATAATTTGGTCCCGTGGATCCAGTGTCTTTTGACATACTTAGCAAGTACAGGTTTAGACCTGTGTTCCTCATTTTGACCTTCATTTTGATCTTCATCACTCGGTTCATCATTGTGAACATTTTCTTGATTCTCGGTGTGTGCAGCCTATTGCTCGGTTGCATTATTTTGTCACTTGGTAGCGTTACACTATTTCTCGGGTAGAGTGTTAGGTTCATCAGTGTAGACAAATCTGTTGTAATCTTCTAGTTCCTTTTTGCTTTTCTCGTCATTTATCTCAACAAATTCATCCACTTTAACATTTGCACTTTCAATGATTTTGTTAGAAGATTTGTTAAGACATTTATAGGGTTTGCTTTTGGTAGAATATCCTAGAAATATTCCTTGATCACTTTTAGAGTCAAGCTTTCCATTTCTATCATCTTTCAATATATAACATTGAATTCTAAAAATTCTAAAGTAACTCATATTTGGTGTGTATCCATACCATAGCTCATAAGGTGTCTTTCTTCAATTGAACTCAGTTTAGTGTATAGACAACAGTTCTTACAACTTCTCTCTAGAATTTTTGTGTGATGCCTTTTTCAATCACCAGTGTTTGGGCACAATCAACAATTGATCTATTTCTCCTTTTAGCAATCACATTTTTCTTTGGTGTTCTTAGTGCAGAAACATGTCTTGTAATTCCATGCTCATTACAAAATTTAGTGAATTCATCATAAATAAATTTGCCTCCTCTATCTGATCTTAGACATTTTAGTTCCTTTCCACTTTGTTTTTCAACTTTAGCTTTATACCATTTAAACATCTTAAATGCTTCAAATTGTTAGTAATAATTGAGAGGGGGGGGGGGGGGGGGGGGGNGTGGATCAGTGGCCTCATAAAATTTATCCAATTTAAACTTTAATCCACCAATCAATACTTCTCAAAGTATTAAGTCCCAACAAGATGCATGCCTTTGAATTACTTTAAACAAATAACTGTCTGTCGGTTTACCTTGTCTGTCCTTATTCTCCTTGATAACCGATAAGCAGTAAATTTTATTTACCGGTACTTTCTAAATGTGCAGAGTATACCAGTCAATCCATAAATACATATGCAGAATGTAAAACACTAAGGTAATAAACCATACACATATAACACAAGGATTTTAATGTAGAAACCTTGTTAAGGGAAAAACCACTGGGACCGGTACCCCAAATTTTCACTCTTCTAAAGTGAGCCCTGTTAGGAGCCAACTCTGTTAAAGGTTACAAACACACTGTTAAGTGCAACCTTGTTAGAGGATTTTCAATACATAGGTTGTCACTAAGTATCTGGAATCTATGCTACCATCCTTGAATCAATCTTATGACTGCCAATAGGCTTTATGCAAATCTTACTATCATCCTTGAATCAACCTCCTTCTTAGACTATCAATAGGCTTTAGGTAAGACCGGTGCTACTATCATGAGTCAACCTTCTGGTAATCTATTAGGATATACCTCAATTACAAAAGACAGTTAAGTCCTGCTTTGTTAAGAGACTTATTGCTTCAATGGTTAAACTGAAACAAAATGACCTGTTTCTAATGCAACTGAATTACAGATTTTTAGATCTATTTACTTACAATATCTTTCTAATCAATGTAACACTACAATTCCTTTGTACTTAAATCTTTCTTCTTTGTGATTCCGTGCTTTTCTGTTTGTCGGTGTCTGCAGAATTCTTTAGCTCTCCCTCAGCTTGATTGATCAGGACTGCATGAAGTTAATCCTTCAATAGTTTCTCTCCAGCATCTTCTATCAGTTCACTCCCCCATGTATCTGATTGCTTATAGACCACCAGGAAGGTGAATTATGATTGTCTCTTATATAGACATAATGTTCCTTAATTCTTGGTTCTTGATTCTTGATTCTTGGCTCTTGGCATGAAAAACAATCCAGCCAAATTGATTTATGGCTTCAACTCTTGATTTATCTCGTAGTTATCTTCTTGCCAACTGTATAAATCACTTAACTGTGGTTGAATAAAATAAGTAAAACAACCAGTTAAGTCTATCCTTTAGCTCTGCTAGCTAGATATTTTGTCATTTTCTGATCTCTCTATTATGTCGGTCAATTCTGCAGTTTGTCGTCGGTGACAACTGCCAGTTCTGTTGGTGTCACTTTAGTTAGCTTCAGGATCTCCGTCCATCGAGAAACATTGGATCTTGCTTGTCGGGCAACACTATTTTTAGCTCATTGGGCATCATGTGATTCTACTTCATCGGGCAACACTGTCTTCTACTCGTCGGGCATCACTGTGACTTTTTCTCTGTCTTTATCGATGGTGTGCACTCTGTCGGTGTAGTCTGTCACTTAGTGAATACTTGAATTTTATGCATTGCAGAGAGAATAACCTTTATTCCATTGATTCTCTGAAGTCTTTGGCATGACCATACAGATGATATCAAGTTGTCATCAATGACAATACAAACCATTAACTGATTTAATGTCTTGCATCATCTTCAACTTAATATAGACAACCATTTAATCAGTTACATGTCATCAATCTCTCCCTTTGGCATTGATGGAAACATAATATATTATCACACTATACTATTTCTAATACAATATGAAATATAATTGTTTGAGATTCATCAAATTACCAAACAGTGTATTTTGATGACCGATAAAATTTCTAACTGTTGGTAAGCTCTATGTAAGCTTAGATTTGATTCTTGCAGCTTTTCTATTTCTTCTTCTAATGTGTTGTGACCTCTATTTGTGTCAATTTTCTCTTTGACTATTCTGCTTCTGTGATGTCTTGTGTCTTGTATATGCAACTTTTATACAAATACTCTCCCTTTGGATATGATCTCTCCCTGTTTGGAGTAATCTGATAATGAATAGTTTCTGATGATAATATGGATACATTCTCTCCCTTTGACAACAATGCCAAACAAATATTTTACAAATATCTATCAACCAATTCCTTCTTTCCATAATATATTTCTAAATTTCCCTTATCCATTATCAATATAACAATCTTCTCTAGTGCTTGGTTCTGATATATACCTTGCTGTATATAGTTGTAGCGTTGAAGTTCAGCTTCTGCTTGCATCAATCATGATACCAATTTTCTGGTAATCTGTTAGGATATACCTCAATTACAAAATATTGTTAAGTCCTGCTTTGTTAAGAGACTTATTGCTTCAATGGTTAAACTGAAACAAAATGACCTATTTCTAATGCAACTGAATTGCAGACTTTTAGATCTATTTACTTGCAATATCTTTCTGATCAATGTAACACTACAATTCCTTTATACTTAACTCTTTCTGCTCTGTGATGTTGTTCTTTTCTGTTCATCGATGTCTGCAGAATTCTTTAGCTCTCCCTCAGCTTGATTGGCATGAAGTTAATCCTTCAACAGTTTCTCTCTAGCATCTTCTATCAATTCACTCCCCTGTGTATCTGATTGCTTATAGACCACCACGAAGGTGAATTATGCTTGTCTCTTATATAGACATGATGTTCCTTAATTCTTGGTTCTTGATTCTTGATTCTTGGCTCTTGGCGTGAAAAATAATCCAACCAAATTGATTTATGGCTTTAACTCCTGATTTATCTCGTAGTTATCTTCTTGCCAACTGTACAAATCACTTACTTAACTATGGTCGAATAAAACAAGTAAAACAACTAGTTAAGTCTATCCTTTAGCTCTGCCAGCTAGATATTTTGTCATTTTTTGATCTCTCTATTCCGTCAGTCAATTCTGCAGTTCATCACCGGTGACAACTGCCAGTTCTGTCGGTGTCGCTTCAGTTAGCTTCAGGATCTCCGTCCGTCGGGCAACATTGGATCTTTCTTGTCAGGAAACACTATTTTTAGCTCGTTGGGCATCATGTGATTCCGCTTCATCGGGAAACACTGTCTTCTACTCATCGGGCATCACTGTGACTTTTTCTCTGTCTTTACCGATGGTGTGCACTCCGTCGGTGTAGTCTGTCACTTAGTGAATACTTGAATTTTATGCATTGCAGAAAGCATAAATTTTATTCCATTGATTCTCTAAAGTCTTTGGTATGACCATACAGATGATATCCAGTTGACATCAGTGACAATACAAACCATTAACTGATTTAAAGTCTTGCATCATCTTCAACTTAATATAGACAACCATTTAATCAATGTCATCACAAATTTATCTTTTAAGAACATGACAACCATCATCTAGAATAATCATCAACAAATAGAATGAAGTATCTATCACCATAACAACTCTTTGTTCTCATTGGTCCACATAAGTCAGTATGGACTAACTCCAGAATAACATTAGATGTGTGGGTTTTTCTCTTGAAACTAGACTTTGTCATTTTTCCTTTTTGACTATTCTTGCACATGACATGGTTGGGTTTTGACATACTCGGTAAGCCTCTTACTTTTCTTTTCTTTCTTATGCTAACCATGTTCTCAAAATTCACATGACATAACCTTTTTATGCCACAACCAAATGTTCTCATTTCTAGCCAATAAACAAGTGGTCTTAATATAATCGAGATAGAATAGGTTACCTTTTGTTTGTTCACCAGTACCGATCGACCTTCCTATTTCATTATAGGTCTTTGCCTTTTTATTCTTTAATTCAACTCGGTGTCCTGTGTTATTCAGCTGTGAAACACTCAATAGATTATAGTTAAGTCCTTTCACCCAATATGCATTTTCACATCTGATCAGATTATTCAACATGATGGTTCCTTTTCCTTCAATTGGACAAGGTGAGTCATTACCCATCCTAATTGATCCACCATTATAATATTCAAAAGTTTCAAAATTTTCTTTATCTCCAGTCATGTTGTGAGTACAACCACTATCAATAATCCAGACATCATTTTTGTTAACTTTAGATATGAGTACAGTTTCAACATACCTTTCTTCTTCATCTGAATCATCCTTCATAGCAACAATACTACCTCAACATCTTCATCAGATTTGGTGTCAGCATTTTTAGCTTTGTTCTCAACCAGGTAACAAGACTTCTTGCCTTTGTCCTTGTAGTCTCGGTTATCTCTTCTGTTAGAGTGTCGATTGCTTTTGTAGTCTTGGTCATCACTTCTGTCAAACTTCTTTTCATAAGATCTGTCATTATTTCTTGCATCTTTCTTCTTGTTAGAACATCTAGTAGCAAAGTGTCCAATTTATTTGCAATTAAAACATACCAATGGTAATTTACCTTTGTATCTTCCTTTACCTCTTTGCAATCTTCTAGCCATTAGTGCTTCAATTTCATCAAGTTCTTGTTCATCACTATCACTTTCACTATCATTTCTCATAGTGTGTTTGTGACTTGATTTACTTATTTTCAGAGAAGATTTGAATGCAGAATCAATAGTTGGTAGACAATGTTGTCATAGTTATTCATCTCAAATGAAATAATTCTACCAATCAAACTATCAAGAGTAACATTGTTATTTTCTACTTCTCTCATTTTCCTGAATTGCATATACTCTAATTGTATAAACAAGCATTAAGGTTCTCAGAATTTTACTTACCATTTTTTCTTCTTCAAGTACTCCTCCTACTCCTCGGATAGCATTAACAACTTCTTTGATTGTGCTACTATACTGAGTGATATTTTCTCCTTCTTTCATTCTTAGGTCATCAAACTTTCCTCTTAGGCTTTCAGCTTTAGCTCTCAGCACATTTGTGTCTCCTCCATGTACTAGCTTGAGTTTGTCCCACATTTTCTTTGTAGTGGTGCATGATTTTACATCTTCAAATTAAGCATCAGATAGTGAATAATAAATTTCTATCATCATAGAATTATGTTCATGTTTGTGTCTTAATTGATCAACAACCAGAGGTCCTATCGGTGCAACATATTCAGTATCCAAGTATTGTGTGACATCATTTCCAATACCTGATAGATGAAGTCTTATCCTGCTTTGCCATGATGCAAAGTTGTCTTTGTTCAAATTAGGCACAACCCTTTTACTCATCTTGTGATCTTTAGCTTGAGTCTTTAAACTCTCTTCCAAGCACCAACGCTCTGATACCGATTGTTAGAATAATTGCGAGGGGGGGGGGTAAATCAGTGGCCTAAAAAATAATTTCAATAATTCCAACCAAAACTTATATTACAAATATAATATCCTCTAGTTATCTTTCTGTCCTTCAAGATGTATGCCTTATGTAATTCTAGCAAATATAAATTGCTCGGTAAGATATACTGTTTATCTTTTTCTAGCCTTTACCGAGTAGCAGTAATTAAACTTAGTGTTTATCGGTCAATCCTGTTTTAGTAATGTGTAAAGTAAAACATCAAAGCAATGAACCATATACACATTTGACACATGGATTTTTAACGTGGAAACCATGTTAAGGGAAAAACCTCTTGGGACCGGTAACCCAAAATTTTCACTCTTCTGAAGTGAGCTCGGTCAAGAGCCAACCCTATTAAAGGTTACAAACACACTGTCACGTGCGACCTTGTTAGAGGATTCAAAAATAACAGTTTTTCTTTTGACCTAAAATTCACCATGTTGTCAACAAGAAAAGCTTTTGATACTCTTGAGTATCTCAATACAATAAGGATGGTTAAATCCCACCCGGTTAAGAGATTTTCTGAATCAATGGTTAAACTGAAACAATAAATGACCAGTTCAACAATACAAATTTAACTTGTAGATTTTTGGATCTATTTTTAGTCCATAATACCTCTCTAATAAATGTTCTCTTCAATTCCTTTGCTCCCCTTCTTACTTCTATTCTGCTCGGTGAATGCTCTTGCTTCTGTTACTCGGTGCCTGCAGAATTTCTTTGGCTCTGTTCCTCAACCTGTATGATCAAATCTGCACATGAAGACTTCAATCTTCACCATAATTATATCCAACATTCCTCTTTTCATAATGAATTCCTTCTCTCTTTATATAGACATGATTTCACCGTTCAATCTTCTTGTCTTCCTTGTTCTTGACGTAGATTGCTTATTGATCCGCGAATCCCGTCACGCATTGCTTTAATCTTTAAAGCTTTGATTTAGTTTTATTCTGTAGATTTCTCCTTGACAACTGTGAATAAAACTAGCTTTAAATCTTCTTCTTATCCTGAGTTCTACTGGTTGATGAAAATAAAGCAATCAATCAGTTAACTCTAAATATAGCTCTGCCAGCTAAGTAGTTTTTGTTAGAAACACTGAGAGGGGGGGGGGGTGAATCAGTGTTTATCTATTAATTATATTTCAGCCAATTAAACATATATCAAATGTGCATCCAAAGAAACATAACACAAGAACACATAACACATGATATGATTACGGAGAACCTTGATAAGAGGAAAACTCCGGTGGGGATTAGTACCCACAAATATTGTACTAGGTATAATGAACCTGTTAAAGTTCCTTTGCCCTGTTAGAAGTAGTCTTTACAATTTGAGTACAATGACCTGGTTAAAGGTCTGACCCTATTAGGAGTCTTTTACAAAACCCTATTAAAGGTATATGGCTCATTGCCCAATAAGATGAAGGCTACAACCTTCTGAAAGATGATATGCACTATATCAAAATGACCTGCTGTGATGACACTGTTGTCTGATCAGTTCCGTGTATGCGCGAATGCTCTTACTCTCTTAAAGAGCTATATCATATGCTGACTTCATTGTACTATCCCTCTGTAACTTCTTCTTACTTCATAATCGACGCTTGTAACATTACATTACATTTCATACTTATATGTTTACAACTGAATAGGCGTGAGCTAAAATATAACACTAGTCGGCCTTAAAACAAAATATACAACGCTTCTGAACAAGTCAGCCTAAGTGTGTTTACTACAACATTAATTACATTAATACAAACTTATAACTAAAGGCACTTAGCCATTACATTACAAAATCATTCACGTTGATCAAAATTGTAGTCGGCTTCCATGCTTTGTTTCCTGGACTGCAGGTCTACTGATCTGCCTGTAACTTTTTTGTACTGATGTTCCATACATTGCGCGTCTGGATATAGCATTTATATACATCATATAGTATATACCTAAGCACGCATGCTCTGGTGTGATCTCTAACACATGCGCTGAGGTGCTGATCTCTGTATCTCTCTGTCTGTCCTGTTTTCTGTACTTAGTCATTTTATCTTCTAAGTTATCTTTGACAAAAACTTAGTATGACTTTGTTTCCATGATTGAAAACACAAAATAAGTCATGCTTCCTCAGGAAGTCAACTTGCCAACAGTTTTGTCATTTTCTAACTCCAGTTGATTTCGGTCATCAACTCTTAGTTTGCTCGGTAACACTTGCTCGACTACTACTGATCTCAGGTAACACTATGTATCTCAGGTAATACTATTCATCGGGCAACACTGTGAACTGCTTGGGGTTCGCTGTTCTTGGGTAACCCTGTCACTCGGTGTATACCTTTACCGACAAATTTTTTTGTCTCTTTATATCTTCAAGTGTTGTGACAATATGTGTACGAGAAATTCTAACATATTAAGTTAACATCAATGATAATACAATACATTAACTGATTTAATGTCTTGCATTTACTTTTTGCAGCTCGGTGATCGTCAACTTATCATCTTCAAACATTCAATCAGTTATAGTTCATCAGAGAGCTAGGGAGGGAGAGGTAGGTAGAGAGAGTTAGAGAGGGGAGAAGGAGATATATATGAAATATGTAAATGGATAGGGAAGAGAGAGGTGAGATCGAGACTAGGGAGGGAGAGTTAGTGAGAGAATTACAATTAAGGTAAAAGAGAAGGGAAAGGAGGGAGAGAGCGATATAGAGACAAGTATAGATCTTAGGGGTGATAAAATGAGATAGAGGAAGGAGTGATGAAGAGGTTTAAATATACATGTACATCTTTAGAAGGATAGGAGAGAGCGATTGATGGATAGGTAGAGAGATATGTATAGAGAAATATAAAGAGGGACAAAAAGAAGGGGAGGGAGCAAAGGTGAGGTGAAGCGATTTAGGTTTACATATGTGTGTGTGTGTGTGTGTGTGAGAGAGAGAGAGAGAGAGAGAGAGAGAGAGAGAGAGAGAGAGAGAGATGCTTTATCAAAATTTACTACTCTCCTCGGTAAAATGACTAAATTTTTTAATTAATTGCTAACTTAATATTTCAAGTATTTTGAGATTATTGTTACAAAATAAATAAGGGAAAAGAGACTCCATATGCAAAATTTGTCAACATTTAATGTTTTAGATATGAAGGATGAAATTAAGTTATAAATATTTTTTATGTATGATATATAAACACTACCTATTGCATTATGTAGAGCTTTGAATCACCTTTCCAACACCCATAAAAAAACAAAATTTTGATAAAAAAAATGTAAAAGTTATGCGACCCATTTTACTAAAACACATTTTAAAGGCTTTTCAAAATAGATATCCATTTTTAGAAAATAAAATAATTATTTGTTTCAAATACATATATTTATAAATAAAAGTTCTTTAGGATATGGATATCGATTTTAAACATTTTAAAAATAAATATCCATTAGTAACAAATATCTATTTTCTCTCACATAATTCCCCCTATTTTTGCCCCAAAATTGCTATGGGATTTGGCTTGGGGGTACCAAACCTGGAAAGTCAACACAAAAAATGTGTTTTCAATATGTCCTTGATTATTTTGACTTTGCCCATGGGGTTGATGACTTTTTTTAAACCTGAAATTCATGAAGTGAAAATGGTTTGTTGAGGAAACTGTCAGATTTCCACCAATATGGATGCCTTATTTTGAATTAATAAATATTTATTATTTATTTTCTACGAGCATTACAACTAAAGTCCTGATTGATATGCTGATTGAAAAACATTTATATCTTTCAAATGGTTTCACATTTTTCAAATCTGAAAGATGCATCACATTCTACAATTTACATACTATAGGATTAAAAAGGAAAAAAATTGAATTTCATTATGTTTTGACCAAGTTATGGTGGTGAGACATACACGTTTTTATATTTGTAAAGAGGTGTAGTAAAAAATCATAACTAATTATTTATTTAGAAAAAAATTACAAAAATATACGCATCACATCTGGACATGTGTCTACTACTTACATATGAAGGCTCATAAAAAATATTATGTTTTGATTGTGCTTAGTGTGGTCAGACATGTACCTTCTTCTTGTCTTTTTCCTAAAAATTTAGTACTACTGCATTGAAATTTTAAATTTCACCAAATATGTTTATTGTTTTTTGAAAACAAGTACTAGCTTAGAAACTACATTCACTTTTCTACAAAACTGTTCTTACATATTTCTCAAATAATGTTGATAACCTAGTCAAATTTTCATGTCAAGTTGCCTAACCTTGTTTTTTTTCTTCTTCTGAATTTTCATAGCCACTCAAGGGCCTAGTTGGGTCCTCCATGATCTTGCACATACCCAAAATCTAAATAATATTTACCTGGTACAAAATCTAGAAAAATGGATGGCTGGGTAGAGCATAGAACAATTTTTTTGACAATAGCTAGTTTTAGAAAATAGAGTTTAGATGCACAAGATATGACTCTAGAAGTGCAAAATGAAATATATGACTTCAAAGGCCTAATATAGAGACTATGTGAATAATTTGACAAAATGACTGCACCATTGTATTGGCACCATAACCATCTTTCAAATGATATCTTGTTTGCACGATTTCAAGTTTGTATGCTCAAGTTATGGCCAAATAAATTAAAAGTAGGTCAATTAGGGTTACAAAGGGCTTGAAGGGGCTAATGATGCAGACATTTGTACTATTAATGTTAGCATGATGTTAGTGGAACATTCCCTAAATATTATGTTCATCGACAAAGAGACCCCCCTACTGGGAAAAACATTTCCTAGAATATTCCCCTAACATGACCAAAATATGCTCTAGAATCTTGAAAGATTTCATATCAAGACTGAGTGAAATATTTTGAGGGGAATACTCCTTTCATGATGACACCACCTGTCTTTTGGGCTTGTACATGCAGGTTCGTACATGTGTGTGCCTCTTTTGATTTTGCAAATAATTTTTTTAAAATTATTTTTGATAAAACTATGTAATTTATGTTTTAAAAATGCACAAGCATAGAAAATTTTTTGTTGACATGGAAGGATGAGTGACAAAATATTGTGCAGGTCTGTACAAATCTATACAATTGTATGAGAGGTACAACCTCAAAATTTGTGACTCCCATAATCCTTTGCCCTAATTTTGTCTGTCGCTAATTTTGATGTCTGGACAAACGATTTTAGGATTTCTAGGCCTTTTGAGCATGATGGCAAGGTCCATTGTACTCTAGGATGTCTATACTTTTAGCCAACCCCTGGATTTTGCCTTAATTTGTGTTCTCTCAACTAAATTGGTACAAAAATTTAACTACTTTGGTTTTAGACAAAACCACAGTCAATATGTAGGTTTTCAGAAGCTATGAATGTGATGACAACCCTTGTGTTAACCCTAATATGAAAAAAAAAACACTCAAGATTGGATCTCTCAAGAATATGGACATGAGCTTAGAAGATCATGCTCTGATACCATATAGGAGGAAAGATTGAGCTTTGATACCATGTAGGAGTTGATGATGATTTCAATCCACAAGCCAAGAATCCTCGGTAAGCACACAACCTATCACAAAGAGAAATCAAACAAACTAAATTTGTCCAATACGACCTAAGAATTTTATATGGATTCCACACAATGAATTAGGATTACACATGTGGATTATAAAATAAGTTGAGCTACAATGCATAGACTAATCACTTTTATAAAAAAACACTAACCCTAATAATAACAAAAAGCTATAACAAAAACTAAAGCTCAAGTACAATTCAACCAGACTCTACTAAAGCCCCCTAAGTGAACTCAAGCCAAACAAACATGTGCTCAAGCATTTGCTCAATTATGCATGAGCATGTGCACAAATATGTAATGCAATAATAGGCAAATGTACATGACTTAACAAACATATGTATAATACAACAAATATACATGCTCTAGCATACCTATTATGAGAAAAAAAGGTCAATAATTTTGCAATTGAAAGAACTAATTATTTACATTTAAAACTCAAGTATGATATGTCATAAGAGAAGAAATCAAGAAAAGAACAAAAATTTATCGGGTCATTGCTTTATGTAATTATTTGTTACCACATTACAAGAAAACAATTCAAAATCCCAAAGCCCCGCTGGAATCAGAAAGATGTTTTCTTATTCGTTGGACTCTTAGATCCGGATCACAAGGAGAAGAAGCATCGAGAACCCTTGATAATGGAGGACAATCGGAGGGCTGGGATGTCTTCCCTCCTCAAAGACAAACACACAAATTTGAAAACGAATGGATTCGTGGTGTGAACATTTATAAACACCAGGCGGGCTACCCTTGTAATCCACTTTGTACTGTTTCCGCGAATTTCACTCGCAATCACCTCTGAATATAGGCAGTGCGATCGTGATTGAGAGAGATGGCCCGAACAAAACAGACGGCGAGGAAATCGACAGGTGGTAAGGCTCCTCGAAAGCAACTGGCAACGAAGGCGGCCAGAAAGAGCGCCCCTGCAACAGGAGGTGTGAAGAAACCCCACCGTTTCAGGCCTGGCACTGTTGCTCTTCGTGAGATCCGCAAATATCAGAAGAGCACAGAGCTGCTCATCAGGAAGTTGCCTTTCCAACGCCTGGTGAGGGAGATTGCACAGGACTTCAAGACCGATCTGCGCTTCCAAAGCTCCGCCGTGTCCGCTTTGCAGGAGGCGTCTGAAGCTTATTTGGTTGGATTGTTTGAAGACACCAATCTCTGCGCTATCCATGCAAAGAGGGTCACTATTATGCCTAAAGATATCCAGCTCGCTCGCCGCATTAGAGGCGAGAGGGCTTAGATCTTTTCCCCCTTTTGAAACCCTTACGGTGTGTTTTCACACCACCACTTTTGTTCGGAAATCTTTTGTAAATCCTTGTGCTTATCCAAAGTTTGAGATCATATGTGCTTTGAATTCAAACAGGCTGCGCGCTATGATCTATTGTGTGTCAAACGAAAATGTCCTCCATGATTATGTCACTAATTTGTGGATTTCCTTAGCTTGGAGTTTAAGGGTTTAAGCGTGCAAGATTTTTTCTATCAAAATTCCTAATCGTATTTCATGTACCTTTCCAAATGTATTAATTATTAAGCATTTTCAGACAATCAGATGGAACTGAGCAATATTAAGTATGACATTACAGATCTGAAAGTGCGTATTTCAATTAAATGAATACAATTCTAAAAGCAAGCATGAAATTTCCAGCCCATCTTGATTTATCAATAAAGGTTCTGGATTTAACTGTTCCAATATTTACAAGTTCAAAGCCACACTAGTTTCCTCTTGATTTAATACAAGTCTCTACTGTTTCAATCTTTTAACTGAATGCCCTAACTACAAGAGTATTCGTATGGACTCACGATGAAATCCAAGATCCCTGCAAGTTATACAGGGATAAGAAAGTGAATAAGGGATGTCTATGGAGTTAAACAAGTGAAAATTATTTCCTCTTTGTTGAAGCCGCTGTACATCAAATTGGAATTCTCATTCTTCTGTTCAAATTGGACAGTGCTGTTAGCTGAAACTTTTGTAGAAGTGTTTACATTCTGCTTGGCTGATGCTTTTCTCGCATGGCGACTTCTAACGTAGTCTTCCGGAATGTAGACGTCAGTTGCAAGATCCATGCTCACTCCTGCCAATCGTCTGTGATGCAACAGAAGACACAATAATGGCAGATCCAGGAGATTGTGAAGTATGAGATTAAGCACAGTAGTTGGAGTTGGGAGGGAAGTGGGTGGGCAAGTTCTATTTGTAGGAAGGGCAACAGTGAAGAGAAGATGAAACCGGTGGGCATGTTCTCTGTGAATTTGAAAACTAGGGGTGAAGTACAGTATTTTTGGCAATGGCCATAAAACGACGGGCTTTGGGGTCTTCATAAAACCGTTTGCGAGAAGGAGTAGCACAGTTGCCAACCAGGTTATTACTTGTATGGCTTGCGATTCCCAAACCAGGTGGCACGCGTTTTTCATTTCTGTCAAGTTTTGTAGACATGATGGGTGTGATTATGGGTCTCCTTAGACAAGGATGTCGGTGTGAGCTACGTCTTAAGCTCTGTTGCACTCGGTTGTCGCTAAGACCTCTCCGAGAAAAGACAGCGAAAATATGCTTAGTAAATAATGACTGATTATCCTATAAACTAAATCTTAAGGTTTATATCGAAGGAGTTATTAATATAATAAATAAAATTCTGTATTTTATAATCTAAACTATTGATTTAATTTGTCTTTTGGCTGAATATGGTGTAAGTTTTTTAATTAAAATTTTTATCACTCTTACTCATTATTAATTCAAAGATGGATAAATTTTTTAAATTAATTTAAAGTATATTAAATTTTTGTATAGTTATTGACTAAAAGTATTAGTGGTTTTTGTGTGTATGTGTGTTTTTTCAAACTAGCCTTTTTATCCTATCACATTGACCTTTTTTCATTATTTAGTATGAGAAATTAGTAGTACAATTTGGAAGGATGATTAATATGGTGTAAAAAATTAAAGGACTAAGACAAATGACATGAGGTGAAGTTGGTGAATGGGAATCAATTTTAAGTGCCTTAAGGATACAAGATAATAATATCATGAATAATAATGTTTTCTTCAGGTCAAAATATGTTGTATGGAAAACAAAAATTGTGGGATGGATTATGAAGGTGTATGTTGTGAATTAGGAGGATTATTCTAAGTAGAAGTGAGTAAGATGAAGAAAGTTAATGTGACGAAAATAGAGATTGGTGACAAAATAATTTGAAAAATAAAATAAATAGAAATTTGGTAACATTGTTTGGAGGGAAACTAGTTTATAGATTTTTTTTGAGATGTTCTTTTATGTGTTGATGAAAGCTATAGAGTTTGATTGAAAATGTTTTGGTAGAAATTTTTATATCCATAGTGCTATCTTCACATTCATCATTATTTTAGTTACTAATGTTTTAAGTGAATTTGATAAATGATTTTATTGGAATAATGGAAGGGTGTGTACTAAGAGGGGAGGGGTGAATTAGTACCCTTAAAAACTTTTACCCATTAACCCTTGGTAATCTTTACTTGCATTATTGACCATTGTTGCTTTACTACCTCATGTATGTAATATCATAACATAAATGTAAATACATGTAAACAATCATAGAAACATTCATGAAACTCATTTACACATGACACAATAATTGATAATGTAGAAAACCCTTGTTAGAAGGTAAAAATTGCGGTGGGATGAAACCCACAAAGCTTTAGTATTTGCAGAATGGAAGATGCCGGTTAAGGCTACCAGTTGTGATCACTTCTGATGATCTTACCCTGTTAGGAGTAACATGTTAGACTTGTTAAGTCTACTCGGTTAAGAGATTTTACCAACACAATGTATGTGTGCACTTGGTTAAGAGATTTACAGTAAGATTGTTAAGTCTACCATCTTGAAGGATTTCTTCTATTTACTACAATTGTTAGAGAGTAGACAAAAATACTTATGACTTGATAGCTTGCAATATTGAATTATTGATTACAGATCCATTAAGTTCACAAAATTGTATATCACCTATTGTGATGGATAATACCTCTGTTTTGCTTGGTAGTGTTGAATCTAGTTCTTCATAATTGAATTTTGCTTTATTTGTTCTTCTGCATGAAAACCTCTGTTTGATCCATAAATGTCCTTGTGCGACTACAAGCATCATGTTCTTGATTGATTACTACATCTATTTATACAAGATTATGACCTAATTAGGTTTCACACTTTTCTTGATAACTCTAATGATCAAAGGTTTACAACTTGACCTTGATCTCCTAGTTTGCATG
>MU227414.1:180834-192182 GCA_018584345.1 Thuja plicata
GCTAAGCAAAAAGCTAATTTAAAGACTAAAGTGCTTTAGCTGACGTGTAGCTCAAATTTGCTTTTCTCGGTGTTAAAACAGTCTCTCGGTTAGACTGGTGCTCGGTGATGTCTCTGCTTGGTTGTGTCTCTGTAGACTGGTGTTCGATTATATCTTTGTCTCGGTTGATATATTGCTTGGTTTTTATTCTGTGCTCGGTGATCAAATATGTCGGTGACCACCGTGCTTGGTGAATGTTGCGCTCGGTGAATGTTGACACTCGGTGAATGTTGACACTCGGTGAATGCTGACAGACCAAAACTGTCTACTTGAATACTAATGACAACATCTGATCCTTTAAGGATTATCAATCTCCCCCTTTGGCATTAGTATCAAAAACTGATATGTACAGTATATAAACCAGGTATGTTATACTTATACTCTTTACTTATACAATGACCCCCCCTATGTGCATGCCTCGATATGTACATGTTTGTCTTGGTACATTTTCCCCTTTGTGGATATAATAAATGTACATATACATTTTCCCCCTTTTTTGAAAATAATGACAAAGATGTATAACTTACAACTTGTCAAAAATGTGTGAATGGGATTGCTTGATGTCTTCCATTAGCTTGTCTCATTTTTCTTTGAGGTTCTCGAGGGTCATATGCTCCAATGTGATTTGAGTGTGCATGTCATAGATGTTGTCAGCTATTGACATCTTCGAGGTGGCAATTAGAGTCTTTGCCATTGTCATATGTGTCATTAGCAATGTGATTTTGCTTTCTTCCTTTTGTATCTCAAGTCTTAACCATTTGGATTCAACTAGCTTGTCATAATGCAATTTGAATGCATTTGGCTCGGTTGAAAGACTTTGTGCACTAGCTTTGAGATCTTCATTTAACTTAGCTATTTGTGCATCATGCTCGGTGGTGAAATTTTCAATTGTGCATAGCTTTTGAACTAGGGTTACTAACTCTGAAATAACAGGTTCTAATTGAGTTACTAGTTCAGAAAGTTTCATCTTATTTACTGCCACTTCTTGGCTGATTTTCTCTGTTAGCTTATAGTGATACTTTTCCTTAGCTCTTTCTTCAATGACCTTCTCGGCATCTACATTTTAATTGGTGATTGCCTCGGTTAGAACGGCCAGTTGATCAATGACGGGTGCATTTTGATCAATCTGTGTATCAGGAACTACCTGCAATAGTATTTCCTTTGCTGATTCCAGGACTTGTGTATTTCGGTGTTCCAGTTTGAGCTTGTCCTGTTGTGCCTTCCGTTTGCATAGCTCCCCATACCTTGTCAGTGACTTATAATCAAGGGTTCTTGGATCACAGTCAGGTATTTCTATTATCTCCTCAAGTGTAACAGGGGCCTTATTTTTCTTGTTCTTGTTCTTCTTTGGAATGTTGCTGATGGTGGGGGAATGTGGAACAATAGCAAGAGCCTTTTGTTGCTCTATTTTTGTCATTGATTGCTTGAGAGGTGTGGTGCCTTTCTAGGTGGCTCGGTCAATACCTGTTGGTCAGTTGTAGACGTCTCTACATCAACCTTGTCTTGACTTGCAACCTTTTCTTCCTTTCCACTATCCTCGGTTTGGGTATCACTCAGTTTCTCTCCACTGTTATCTATCTTTTCCTTTTCCCCCTGCTCATCACCTTTGTCCTTCGGTGTGTTTGATTTTGGCTCAGGTGTTTTCTCCTTTGATTTTGTTATAATGTTGATAGCTTGTATCAATAAAGGCATGTTACCTGGTACATTTGCCTGTGCAACATTTGTAGTGTCCTGTTCTTTGGTTTGCTCGGTGGCAATAGTTACATCTTTATCAACCTTTGCATTATCATTAGAATCACCTTGAGTTATATCTTTTATAGTGATACCTGGTGTTTCTCCTAATGATTGCAATATCTGAGGAATGTCATCCATGGCCTCACTTTCCTATGTTTTCAAGTCAATTGGATTGACATCCTCGGTGTCATTGATGAAAATATGCTCAGGACTCAGTGTGGCCTCCTTTTCCTCATTGTGAGCTGTCTTGGTGATAGGTAGTATTTGCTCGGGTGGATTAAAGATTTGATTCCAAATCTTATTGCTATCAGTGTCAATATCTTCGAGCTTATTTTCCAATACCTTATATGCTCTGGTCTTTGCCAAAAATTTCTTTGCGTGCTCTTGCATTGTTGATTCAATTTCTTCAACTGTTGAGTCAGGCATGTAATTTAATAGGATTCTTTCTCTCATTTGTTTCTCCACATGCAATGCATATATCCACCTGGCTGATATCTTATCATTTAGCTCTTGTGGAATATGACTTCCGAATTGTAAATGTACAAACTTGTATGCTACCATCATTTTAATGATTTCTTTCTCTAATTTATTCTAGTCCTCGGTAGACATATGTACCCATTGTCTAATCTTATTATTTATATACTACCTGTTTTGATGATTGACTCTGCAATTTCATCAATTATCTTTGGAATTTTGGCCTTCTCTGCCTGAATTCTTTGTTCTCTTTCTGCTTCTGCAGTGTCATCCTTGTCCTCTCTTCCTCTTACATATCTCTTTGGTTGTCTCGGTGTGGTTGAGGCTTTTCTTTTCATATAAGTTTTCACTGTACCTTTCTTTAGTGGAGGTGAGTCTACCTTAGCAGTTTTGCTCTTGGTTCTAGATGCAGCGGTTACATCGGTAACCTTTGTTTTCTTGACAGGTGGTGCATCAGATTTGGTAGACTCAGAGTCACTCATTTCTTTACCTTCAGCGACGGGTGACTGTTCCTCGGTGATATCCTCTATTTTCTCTAACTCTTCATCGGTTATCGAGAGTTTCTTCTTGAGTTCCTTTACCATTTGGATTTGCTTCTTCCCTATCTTCTTCACTACTAAGCCAATATTTATCCTTGACTTGGCTTCCTCATACGTTCCAAATATTTTCAAAGTTTTATCCACGGGTTCATTCAACAGGGTTTCAATGGCTTTTGTAGCCTGATCTATATCATTTTCATATTCAAGGGGTGGTAACCATGCTGTTCTAGGGTTGACATCTTTGATGAGTGTAGTGTCGGCATCCACTACAAAACATATATCATCTTTGTACTTTTCCACTAGTTGAGCAGGGATTCTCATCCTCTTTTCTATCCTAGTCTTGAATGTGGAAAAGTAGCCATCCATTAAAGGTATGAAATTGTCTCCTAGTGACTTAATTAAATCACTAATCTGTGCAGTGATTGGTCATTTTGTGTCCCAAGTGACATGTATTAGATCTGGCTGATCTAATGGTTCTCATGTTTTCTTCCATTTGCTTTAGCAGCAGCTCTGCTAGGTCTAGTTGCACTCCTTTCTTTACAATCTTGTATGTTGTGTCAACAACTCCACAAGCAATGCTGTTCATTCTGCTTGCCTGGAATATCTTGTATCCGACCACATATGCACCAAACTTTAATTTAGAGTTGGTGATTGAGTTCAATTTCATACCTCTACCCTCCCATTCGGCTCCTGTTAATTTTTCAATCTTGGGGTATGAAGGGTGCCTTAGGGATTTTGTCTTGTCGGTGGTTGGGTATCCGGTGACTGCATGAATCACATCCTTTGTGATTGCCTTAGTTTCATCCAACTAAATTTTACTATCATGTACTCGGCTGAGCACAATACGAATCCATTTGGTCTTGAATTCCTTCGGGAACAGTAGGGCATTGGTTAACCCTTTTACTTCAATGTGTTTGTACTCATCCTACAGGTTTCCATCCGTGCATAGCTTCTTACAAGCTTCTTCAAGTTCAATGTCTTCGATCTCTGCAACCTTGCAGTGTATATATGTGTGGATGTCTTCGACCAGCAAAACCCTAGGTGGAATACTTGAGAATGCTCCCTTGTCGTCGGGTTGTGAAGCAATCTCAGAAGATAACTTGTAATTTGGTTCTTCACAAGTCGAGTTCTTGATAAGAGCGACCTTTTTATCTTTTCCCATTTTGATTTTTGAGGTTCGTGAGGTGGATGCCATTGATCGTGAAATTAGAGCTTCTTTGCAATTGAATAGTGAGCTCGGTAAGTCTTGGTACTTACTAGATGATCATGGTGAGTGCTTGAAATCTGTTGAAGATGCTTTGGAATCACTGTTAATCACTCTGCAATGTGATCGCTGTTAATCACTTCTTCGCTTTGCAATCTGCTCGTAAACACCGGGTGAATGAATGAGCTCTTGCTTCCCCTTTTTATAGCAAAATATAACCTAAGTGGTGCATTAAATGCTTCACCTTCCACTCGATTGACAAAGCGTAGACACTCAGTTAACACATCAAAGACTTCAGCTCGGTGAGTATTCAATACTCGGTACAAGGTGTCAACTCGGTTGTCTCCCACATGTTTACCAATAATGCTCGATATATGATGTCAACTTGGTTATCTTTCATATGTTTACCGAAGTGTAGTTTATGCCCAATTTACATTAACCAACCAGACTAGATTCACATTAACATAACAAGTAATACCATAGTGCATCTTTATTCATGCTAGTTTGGCATATTATCAACGAATGTTGGAACTGATGTAAAATATAGCTTTGTAGAGTGCAGTTCCATACTTACTTGTATTTCTTAGGTGGGGGTGGTGGAATTACCTAATCCATTAGATGAGGTGTCACCAACTGCAGTGCTTGGTCCAGTATTATCATTGTTTGAAGCTTTCCTCCACATTTGATTTCTCATTCTCCTGATGTCTTCAACAGTGTTTCCATTTGTAAAAGTGCTTGACTCTGTCACTCGGTCTTTGCAGTCCTTGCACTACAACATTTGGGGTCAAATTTTGACACCAATTTGCGACGACACTACCATTTGTGTGATTTTTGTATTTTTTTCCAAGTACCCTCGATGTTGTCGTAATAGAAATGGTACTGTCATAATTTTGACACTTGCGTGATTATAAACAAAATAAAAAGAAAAAGAAAGGCTCATTTCTAATTTTTGTAATCGAGCTACGTGTGCGACGAGGGCCCTAACTATGGTAGATTGAGCTGTGTGCATGAAAATGGCTCTTCTATTGTGAAGCTCGAGCTCGATTTGGAAGCTTGGCATATGGAAACCATGACTTGAGGTAGGCATTCGAGCTTTGTCTTCTCATTAACTCAATTTCATTTTGATGACATTTGTTGATTTAATGGCATAATATGAATGTTAGTACTGGCATTGTTTACATCTTTGTACTTGGAATGCTTGATGACTCGCGAGCTTTGAGAGCTAGGGCATCATTTCTATTACCTTCAAGACATTGTGTGAAGTGTTTGATCTCTCTTTATTTATTTTTCTGTTGATATTCACTATGTGGTACTCCCCGTTTATGATCATTTCATGAGGAAATGTCTTGATGGCTCGCAGACTGCAAGCTAGGGCATCATGTATTGTTTATGAGCTCATTGTTTAATACTGGCATTGTTTACATCTTTGCATTTGGAATGCTTGATGACCCACAAGATTTGAGATCTAGGGCATCATTTCTATTACCTTCAAGGCATTGTGTGAAGTGTTTGATCTCTCTTTATTTGTTTTGCTGTTGATATTCACTATGTGGTTCTCCCCGTTTATGATAATTTCATGAGGAAATGTCTTGATGGCTCGCGGGATGCAAGCTAGGGCATCATGCATTGTTTATGAAATTGGGGAAGGGAGCTTTGGAAGAGTGTATTTGGGTAAATTGAAAAATAAAGATGTTGCAATAAAGAAAATAAAATGTGCAGGGAGAGACAACAAGAAATTTTATTTGGTGTATGAATATTCTTCTTGTTCAGAACTATTATTCAGAAAATTCTCTTCCCTATAACTATCTATAAACATTCTTATTTGTTTGGGGTCATCCAAAATTCCCTCTCACACTTTAAAATTCAAACTTACCTCCAAAAATTAATTTCATTGGTAAACTACTGCAACATGTTAGGAGAAAATAGGAAGGATGAAATACCAATGCAATCTTCCAGTTGTTTCCCTGATTGTTGCTCCTAATAGGTAGGTGAAATTAATAGGCTTAGGAGAAATAAATATTACAACACTGGCTAACAAGGGCATGTGTCACTACATCATCTCTATCATTGATAAAACCCGACTTTAATGGAATAGAGCAGAGACCTTATTGAAAACTATATCAATGGACGAGATCCCAATGATAAAACCCAAAAAAAACTCTAGCGGCTGCCCAGCTCTGTCAAAAACCATCCATCGATGAGACAAAAGAAAGTCTCATCGATGAACCCTGTTGATAGAATCTCCATTTTGATGGGACACAGAAAAACCTCTCCGACTGCCCAGCTCCATCGACAACCACCATGTGTCTGCCTCTCACTAGCCTTGATTTAAACTATGGATCCTACCAAAGATTTATTCCTTGTACTATTCGATCATGGGCCTCCCCCCTGCCTCCCACTGGCCCTTCACCTCCTATCGCTTATCAATGAAAGAAGCTGATCGATGAAACACAAAAAACTGCTGGACAAACATAAAAATTCATCGGAAAAGGTTCATTAATGAGATTGGTAGAAACTCTATCAAAAATCTCTATCGACGAAGAAAGCACATCGGTGTGACATAAAAGTACTCTGCCGATTGCCCAACTCCATCGATAATCACTTAATTTATTAAGCGATAAAGGGTTCGATTACCAATGATGTCGGGAGACTTCACATGGTCACTTAACTAATTTGTGACTGGGTAAACTGGTCAACTTCAAATTAGAATAAGTGACACCCAGTCTAAAATAAAACCCTAGGGGTTTATGGAAGCCTGCTACTTGGAGATTTTAAGGCTTTTAAACCCCATCTACACTGATTTGCAATTGAACAAACCTGCAACTGAAATTCCTGATCTGGATCACTTCTGATATCTGATGGTGTGATAAAATAGCCAATATTTTTATCCTATGCGCTCTTATACTGAAACCCTTCATTCCTTCATTTTTGAAACCCATATCTCTTCAGAAAGTTAGATGTCATTTTTCTTTTATTGATGCTATATCAATTTTGATGTGCCATATCTAAGGGGAGAGAATGGGATCACATCCATTGTAAACTCCTTTGCATCCCCCAACTGGATCTTCCCCTACCTGTATCATTACTCTGATATTGCTCATTCAATTTACAAGCATCTTCCCAATGACTGTTATGATAAACCCATTGAGGTTTGTAGCAATTATTATCTTGGTTTCTCCACTCCATTCCCTAAGTTTATTGAAATCCTTGGTCATGTTTCCCTTGGGACATATTATTTTTATATTTGTTTTTCACTTCCATTGATTTCCATCTCCTATTTTGGTATCCTTGATCCACCTTTTCCCTGCAATCTCTCTAAGATCCTCCAGCTGGTAGGTGGGGTTCTGTGATGATTTCCCATTCTCCCTCCCTATTGATCCTTCTCCATTCATAATTAGTGTTGCTGACATGGATGTTCCTGCTTTCATTGATTCGCTCCACCTACTTCTCTTTTTGGTCCATCTGCTGCTCTTTTTGGTCCCTCTGCTGCTCCCACCGCTCCATTTTTTTAGGGCATTAGATAGTTTTCTTTAACATTATCTATTTCTTAATTTGATTATCATTTGTTTGATGCAAATGATCCATGGGGTGTATCCTATTCTTTCCCCATGTGTGTGAATTGTTTCCATGCCTGTTTGGGCTTCCGTGTATATTATATATTTTATTCCTTTGAAATTAGAGTTGTTATGGGGTTATGCTTTTTATCTTTCCCTTTGTGCCGGATTGAGATTTTTTTTGGATCAATGTGTTCTTGGGTGCTAGAGAACCAATAGGTTTTCTCCCTTTTCCCTAGTTTGAATTTTGAATTTTTAGCAAATTTTGAAGGATCGTCAATGGTGGTGATCTTTGGGATTAAATTTTAGTCCAAATTCATATCTTGTATTTTATTATAATTTCACATTGTGAATTAATCTCATGTATGTGGCCACTGGGTATTTTATGCGTGTTTCAATATCATATCTACCTTTAAATCCATGCTCCTGACAATGAGTTCGTTTGAGTGTGCCTTGTGCACAAGTAATTTTTCCATTTCCCCTTTTTGGCTCTTGTTCGATGCTTGATTTGAGATTACATCTTGATCTATTAATTTTGTTGTTGAGACCACCTCACAAGAATTATTGAGTCTGCCTTGCTAGGATCCGGGGGGACCCATGCTGCTGAGGCAAATAAAGTTTGTCTTATCTCATTTTGGCTTTGGACTTGGAGTCCTTATTTTCTTTGTTGCATAGTGCCTCATTGTTGAAATGAGATGACCTTAGGTTTATGGGTAGTGGAGTGGAGTGGCTCTCCATATTTGGCTAAGACACAAAGGGGTCACCAAGGCAAATTGTAGAAAGTCTTAATCATGTGAAAACTAAATAAATAAATTGGGTAAAATATATTAACAAGAATTAATGACGACCTTGCCGTCTGAGGATATTGATCAAAGGTAAGTCAGTGCCTAGCCATCCGAGGATGTTGATAGAAGGGATAGTGTCTAGATATCTAAGGACACTAATTAAAGATACATAATGAGTTTGTCCATCTATGAAGGTTTCTCAAAGGCTCAATGATACATTGGTCACCATGTGCCATGTAATGACACTCCATTCTTGAGTCCCTGCACTAAGACTTTGTTAGTATTGAGTAGTGGCCCTCAGTACTTGTTCCATACTATATTTCTATATCTGAGTGACTACATTGGGATCAATGTACCATTCCTTGTTTATTGCATTTGGTTGGAGTGTGTGTGAGCCATTCTCTATGTGTGTAATTGTGTGTTTGGGTCAAGCGACTATCTCCACGAGCATGGTGGGGTGGGCCTGAGGGTACTACATGGTTGGGTGGTGTTGCAAATTACTGACGGGGACCAGTGTACTAGTGGTAGACTACTTCCAATGGAAGAGTTCCGAGTATGTTGTGCTCACCCTACCCCTTGCTTTTATGTTTCAGTAATTTATGTACATATGATGATATGCTCAGTATATTAGGTTTTATTTATGTTGATATATATTAATTGCATTTAGTGAATTTGGCCTTGAACTAATGTATCTGGTACATCCCATTGTGGATTTATACTTATTTAGTCCGTACATTGGAGTCGACATTAGTAAAATTATATTTTTACCTTTTCATATAGGTATTTGTGCATACATTCACTATTTATGTGCATATGTTTAGTATTTATGTGCATTCATCACTTAATCATATGCATTTGTTGTTCCTGCCAATTTGTTCTTGTAGTCTGCCACATCCATCCCTTCTCTACACCGTGTATTGCCATTCTTGTGCATTTGTTCTAAGTCTAATTCTGTGCATTTGCAATAACAAGTTGTTTCCTTGGGTCTATGTAAAAGAGGACTTTATATTTAGATTCCTTGTGTCCTAGAGATTGTTTTCATGTATTTACTTTCCATTTTCTGATTCAGTTTTCTATTGCTTAGATCACTTTTGAATTTGGTTTTAAAAAGAACCCAGTGTTGATTATTACTAAGGATGAACTTGTCTCCTTGATTGGTGGCCACAATCAATGGTCCAGCTCTATTATGTGATGTTCGTGAACGCAGTCTAAACTCCCCCAAGGTTCTTATGAATGTGAATTGTCTGTTCTTATTTATAATGAGGGTTTTCATGGATCCCTTGGAAGTACTTTGGAGTCTTTCGCTTGTACATGATCATGGTATATTTCTATCTTTTCTTATACATTATTTTTATAGATATACTTAAGTTCATGGTGTTATTTATATGTTTCAAAAAAGAATTTATGTAGTGCATATTTAACCATGTGTTCTGAGGGTTCCTTGTGGGGCATTACAATATCTTTCCCAATCTAGTAATAAAGTGATATACTAAGCTCGCACGTTTAGTGAAGTTAGATTGGGCTGTGGGTTTTCTCCCTATTGGTTGTGGGTTTGATTCTAGTAGGTGAAATAACTCGGTGCTTGTTGGTTGTGATATCTGAAACAACCCTCAGGGGACCATTCTCTACCTAGATCACCCCTTCTTGAATTCCAACTTGGAAATTCAGAAGATCAAGGGAAGGTGGGTTGGGTGTTGGGCTAGGTCACTGGGATATCCCTAGAGCAATAAAATAAAAATAAAAATAAAAATGAAGAGATTGCCTATGCATGTAAATGACCATTAGGTCTTAAATGGAGGCTCCACCAAAGGTACAATAATATTGATGAAAATCAACTTAAAAGATATCTATAATTGCATAGTATAGTCCTTAGTGAGGAGTCCTTGTATCTTACTAGTTATGGGATAATGCTCTAACAATGGCTCCAAAATAAGAAACAATAGAAATAAAGAATAAACATGCAGAGTTTTAAATTAAATATGAACTTTAAAGCAAAACCAAAGCAACTAAAAGAAAAATATTTAAAAGATACCTCAATGAGATTGCTTGATTGTAAGGCCGAAGTTCTCCTAGGTTGATCCACTTAATGAAAACCAATTTTATGATCACGATAGTGATAAGAAAATATCAAGAAAACATGAAAATGATCTAAATGTTGATTTTGATGTAGTGTAGACACCTAGATTTTTCCACCTTAACTTAGTTGTAATCATCACATTTAATCACTCTAGTCTCATGTTGTTGACTAAATCCATCATTTCACTAATCAATTTTATTATCAATCAAATAAAACTATTCTATGTATTATCTCATTTTTTCAGGGGTTTATCAATTTCATCATTTTAATTTTCCTTGTGGATTAATTATTATTTTCCATTAATTAATTAATCACATTCCTTTTATATCACCCCATGACTAAGCAATTGATTAATAATCAATAAATACTTAATTAGCTCTTAGTTAATCTATGCACATTTATTGAATTAAAATAAATGAATAATTATAATTATCCCCACACATTTCATTCATCAATCAAAGTCAATTAACAAAAGAGCTAATTCTACATCTCTCATGCCAATCTAATCACTAACACATTTAACTCATCAATCAAATTAATTAACAAATTAGTTGATCAATTTAACTTAATTAATTTAGTTGTTTGAACTATCAAGTCAATCGATTGATCAATCAACTAATGAATTGATAACTAATCAATATATTGAGTTAACTAGTTAATCAAACTAGTTAACTCTAAATCAATTCTTTAGTCCTCTAAATTTATTAAACCAACCTTGGCCACATATTTTTACCTAAAAATTTATAAAATCCACTATCCTTGTACATTTGTATCACTTCTTGGAGTATTTCATGAGTTCTTAATCCATTCTATCATTCACTTAGGGCCCGTTTGGTTGCACCCCATAACCGGGTTATGCAGCCCATAACCCGGTTATGGGGTGCAATTCCTTGTTTGGTGACCTCTAAATTGAATGTGAATATGGATTTGCAAATCCCCATT
>MU227414.1:198009-216921 GCA_018584345.1 Thuja plicata
GGGCGGCGCGGGGGCCCGGAGCGGCGCGCAGGTGACGCGTTCAAAATAACACAGCGCGCGTAATATTAAACGCAAAAAAACCTAAAAATATAAGGTTTTTTTAATTTTTTTCTCGGTTTCCGTGCCCGCACGGCAGTGGAAACCAAATTTTTTTGCCTCGGGGTCAAGTTGTCCAAAATGGACAAACCTTATATGGATTCTAGGGTTTTTGGGCCTTTTGGACGCAACGGTAATGTCCGTTTGGGCCCAAAGTGACCAGAAACAAAGGTCCCCCTAAATCCACACAAAACCTTCTGCAAAACCTCTGAAACCCTCTGTGCTTCAACAGAACACGAACAGTGAGAAGCAAGCGAGCTCTGATACCATGTTAGATTTGACAAATGCAAATCTTCCCAAGAACACCTGCATGCAAGACTATTACATAAACAGAAGAAAAAGACAGAAGATAGAAGAAACAGCTATGGCGGCCAAAAGGCCAGAGACTGGAAATCCATGTTGAGAGAAAAAGATTCTATATTCAACAAATGAATTATTACAAATTACAATCTCCTTGAGAAATACAAAGCGGTGATTCCTTATAAAGGATACCGAAACCCTAAAAGGGAAACTCTAAGAAATAGAAACTTGCCTAAGTATAACTTAAGCAAAGAGTAGATAGACTAATAATTAACTGATTTAATTATTAGCTATACTAGACTACTCTAACATGTTAACTCTACTTAAAATTATTTTTTCAATCCTTTTCTAAAGCCCTTAGAGGGACCTTCTTCCATCCTGCAAAATACCTCCCTTATTTTTCCTTTATTTTAGAGGGGTTGTTGGGTAAGGAGGTGCTGTAATACATTTCTTATTTTGATTTTTTGGTAATTAATGGAAGATTTAACTACCTATGGCCATATCTTCCAACGCTACAATCCTGGATCTTTGAGTACAAGAATCTACTTGTTCAGGTAAAGTGGAGATTTATCCTTGTGCTCGTGGTTTCTTTGTGATTTTCTTTGACTCTATAGATTATAAGGATTTTTTTCTATCTCTAAGTGTCTAGAAGTAGGATTCACTTTGTCTGTCTCTTCACCTTTGGATACCATCCTTCAATCTTCTAGTGGATCCAATCAAGTTTGACCCCACCTAGGTCAGGCACCCCCATCTCCATCTTCACTTTTGCTGCAATGTGCTTATGAATCTATTGGCAATAAAATAGGCTTATTCATCAATTTTGAAACTAATAGAAACCTTTTCTCTCACACCTCCTACATGAGGATCGTAGTGGATTTAGTCCATTCCAAACCACTACCTATTAAGATCACTCTTAGGGTAGGTGAAATACTTTGGAGATAGATCCTTGATTACAAAGGGATCTTATAACACCCCGCTAAAGAACCCTAGAGGAAACTACAATTATATGGAAGAACATAATAATCTATATATTTTTTTAAGAATAAATACATCTTTCTTTAACCAATATGGTTTTATTTATACTTTAATATTGCAAAATTAAAGGTATAATCATACATTATAATTATATTCATTACAAACATAAGAGAAAGATAACTATAATAAGAAAAAAATATCCTCTATGGTTCTCTTAACATAGCTACATTGCAATGCAACACATTAATAACATATTTTAACTAACTAGAAACATTAATGGGATACCTTACATGAATCAAAATTTATTAACTTTGTTTATAGGTTAACTTTAAACAAAAAATCAAAATATTCCTAGGTTATTTTCATCATAGTAATAATATCATATAATCATATAATTCACTAACTCTAACTAATATTTAAGGATTCCTTATTACATAACCATACATTTAATATAATTACAATGTCATCTAGCCTATACTACATTTACATTATTTATCATTACCAATACATCATCATGATTACAATTACATCATCATATACATGAATAAAATATTACATGAGAATATAATATGAACAAAATGAAGATCTCTTAGAAGCATGAATGGAGACACTAGAAAAGTAATTTATCCATGCAATCAAAAACAATAACTGAAACTTGATGGAGAAAGATCACTACCACTTGAACACATGAAACCTTGAGCCCACTCCAGCCATGCTAAGGATATATCCAAAAGGCCCTACACCACAACATACCAACCAAGAACAAGGATGTGACTAACTTCCCAATACACTACAACAAATACCCATGATTAGCTTCTTTTTTTCTCCATGTTTTGATTCCACACACTGTTTTAATATATTTCTCATCCATTTTTTCAAAATATAGGTGCTATTTATTGGGGTCGACGCTATGTATAGCGTCACTTGTGCCTATAAGAAGAAATCACCACAAACTTAGGCTCTCTGTAATGTCGACATTTGCATCGAGATTGGCGCCTAGTTTGACGCCTAAATGCACACCTATTGAATGATCAGGCACATAATTGGGCACAATTTTAAATTATCCATTTTTTTTGCTCATCATATTTGATTTTATTGGTGTGTTCAAGATTAGGGTATCTTTTGATTTAATGTCCTAGCCTTACACTTTTTTATTTTCCCCTTGTATTTTGTAGGTGCTTTAAAGATAATATTTATCGCGCCCTCGTGGAGGTTAAGTTGTTTTAGAAAAAGATGTTACGAGGTCGTTGTGTCACGTACTCGTGACAGTTAAGACACATGACAACTATTGGCTGCGAGGTTGCATGGCAGTCTGTGGGGGAAGTGTTGGCTCGTCCTCGCAACTTGTTCAGATAGTTATTACCTTTAGCCTATGAGGAAGCGATGGTGGGCCATGTGTCAATCATTGAAGGTCCTCAAAGAAATTTTTTAAGGCTGTGAATTGGACTTACGACCCCACAAGTGGATGTTTTTGATGACTATAATAGTTTTTCGCATCCTCGTGATAGTTAGTGGAGGAAAGGTTTAAAGTTCATGAGCTTGTGAGGAAGAATAAGATGGTATGGTGGTCCCTTGTCTCTGCCTCATAGATTATTATGCGGGACCTGATTTTGTCCCACAAGGAAGCGAGGATGTTAGACGTGGTACTTGATGGGTTTTATTCACCACGAGGTTAACAAATTGTTATGGTTGCATGCTGCGGTTGAGTGAGGTACTGACACCTTTTAAAGACCTCTGGCCTTGCATCCTCACATTCCTAAATTGGAGTTGCGAGCTTGCGATGAAATGAATTGATAACCACAATTCCTAAATTGCACTTAAGGAAAATGGTTTTGAGCCCCACGACACTTTATGTGGGTTACTCAAAAGTATTTGATAATATATTAAATAAAGATGTGGTGGTGGGAAGAATCTAAGAATAGAGATCATGACTGATGAAATGTTATAGTTTTTGATCTAAAAATCATTCCCTTGCCAGAAAATCATTTCCTAACTGCCCAACCTTTTGAGTGTCACATTTAACTTTCTATAACCAAATGAAAATGCCACAATGACATGTCTTGCAGCTATTGGGATAGGTGCAAATGTTGGGATAGTCATTGCTTCTTTTTTTGTAGTTTGAAAGTGTGAGTGATAGCTTAAATACAGGAAGGGATAAATGTAGAATGAGTTATGTGTATTCTCTAAATTTGGGTTGTTCATAATTGGAAGGGAGTTTTTATTTGTTTGAGTGCTAATGATGAGGCTTGCTGAGGCTACAAAGGGATTTTATTAAAACAAGAAGGGGTTAGACAAAGCCATGTTGTAGGAGATATACAAAGATCATGGTGGTGAACTAGTTGATAATACATATTGTAATCGTAGAGATATTGAAATTTCCTCTAGTAATCGTAGAGATACTGGAATCTCTTCCCACATATTGCAAATGTGGTTCCATTTTCTAGGATGGAGGAAAATAAAACTCTGGGTGTAGATACAAAAGATGAGAGTTTTGAGTCATTTGTTTTTTCCTGTGTTTTATTTTGAAATCCATCTCCCATGAGGGAAGATGGTGAGAATTTTGACTTATGACATTTTATGCCTCAATAACCACCCATGGTCGATAATGGCATGGCTCAGAAGCCTAGTTGGATCACATGCCTCATAATAATAAACACTCCATGGCCTCGTCTGGATTCAGTAGAGGACACAAACATAGGTACCAACCTTCATTGGGAGAATATCTTCTATGATCATCTAGTGGCAATTGGTAACAAATTATAAAAGGAATACTATGGCCTGTAGCTTGTTGCATTCCTTGTGTCTATAAAAGGAATACCAAGGAAAATATTACGGGTTTTAAAAATTCTTTGTACATGGACAATTGGAATAGTTTACGTAATAGGTCTTTTTGTAGTAATAAGAATGAAAAAGTCTTGTATTAAATGAAATGTATGAATTCTTTTGAAGAAATTAATTGAAAATATCATTTGAAGATTGTCTCCTATTATGTTTTCTTTCTGTTACATAAATTTGTTTATTTAGAATAGCCAAATTTATCTTCATGATAATTTCATGAATGTATAAAGTATTTACTAGTTTTATTCAAGTAACCTCGATTAAATCCTTTTAGATGCATTATAGTGATTTGTGGAATTTAGGCCATATCCCATATATTCTATTACCAACCACCACTAGCCGGTTAAAGATTACTATGAAAAGGAAAATAAGGGAATTTTGATAGTAATCACTAACTTCAACATGCCTCCACTTTTTGTTCATACTAACATAGAGGTGGCAAGGAAATAGTACTCAAGGAAAATGCTTGAAAAGAAATACCATGAGTACTAAACATGAATCCACAAATAAATATGAGTGAAATAGATTATAGAAACCTAGTTCTTAGCCAACAAATAGGAAGTTACTCTATTCTTCATTGGTTGCAGAAACAATCAAAGAACATAGTTCGAATGGCTATAGGAACAATCAAAGAATAAAGTTCCAATGGCTGTAGGAATAGTCACAAAACAAAGTTCTTGCCACAACTTCCAGTTTCTTAGTGAGAATTCAAATAATTTACCATGAAATGTACAACACAAATTAAAATGATTTCAAATTTATGTGTTATTGCGCTCTCCAAAAAATATTCTAACATGCATTAGACCAGTGCTTAACATATAGAGAAATAGACTCAAAAACTATAAGAAACATCCAACTTTATGTTTAACTTCTCATAGAGACACGATATTAAGATTATTGACTATGCCTAACATATATGTAATCCTACATAACCAATATTATCATTAGATTTATACCATATATACACTTCTCACATTTATCAATTCAAGCATGCTTAATCCTTTCCTTCAAAGAAATCATGATAATGATAAAATCACATCCACATGACAACACGATGAACAATAAAATACTTTATATTATGCTCATATGAGTTTGAATACATCATAAAGAAAATTAGAATAATCATATGGATATATAAAACAATGAATCAAATATACCATATTATCCTACGTGTCTCATAATATCAACCTATAAAACCCTAAGACTTAACACTATTTCTATTATGCTCTCTATGAATATAAAAGTTGGGAACCTTCAATAAATGATCCTGGAATCCCTTATATAACTTGAGGGATGAAACAAGATTTAGATCATTCGTTGGAATCGAATCAAAATAGAGTTCTATTCCAAACTATCTCAACAAAGCAGACAAGATTGCAAGATATTCAAACTCTGATTCTATGGAACAAAAATCTCAACCGATAGAATCGCAACAACAAAATAATTGAATGAAATGGTGATGTATCCATTATCAGCTGTAAGAAAATCCAAAAAGAAAAACAATTGGAGCAAAATGAGGGCATTGAAATTATCTTATCATCTTAAAGTTGGTTAGCAGTTTCATTCCTAAGAATGTGGCACATCCGTGGTATACCTGAGCCTGGAAAGATGTCCATGTAGATAAATGCTTAACCTCCCTGAAGTATATTAGTTGCCCTGTCATCACACAATGAGATAAAAAACAAAGCAAAAAAGGAGAGGCCAAGCCTTGTCATTGAGTAACTTTTTTTTCTCTTTCACTTGGTAAAATCACTCCATTTGTTTACTTCTTTCTCTCTCGATCACTTGAAAGCTTTCAAACTATTGATCCGTGACACAAATTCTGCCCACTTGACTTTTGTAACAACATCGAAGTCTCTGATGAAATTGGTAAAAATAATCTCAAACTTAATCATCACATCAAAAACATCATTGAACTTAGGGATATCAATGTCACTAAATAGAAATCATGGTCTCCAAACTTGGGAAGATGAGACCAAATCAAATTTCCACTTCTCTACTTCTTTCATGTTCTTGTGTTTATCTTAAATGTGTGGAACTAGAGGATGGTCAAGGCCTACCAAGGATTTTAATTTGGTATTAATTAATCATTTCTTCCCATTGGAGTATGCCAATAAAGAAACTAACAAATTGATCATTTCTTTGGTGTCCTCAATAATAGGAGGCTAATCATCCTTGTATTTTTCTGCAACATCCAATTGGATCATAATAACTGACCTTTCTGACCACACACTGAACAAAGGCTCCAAGTAGGAAATAAAATTATCATATAGCCTCTTAGATTGAACTAAATAAGAGTAGGAAGCATGAATTGTTAGGACTCAAAGTTGATTTTCTCTTTGGTCCTATTTTTGCCTATTTATGCAAGGTTTTTAGCCGTGTCCTCAAGCCCTAGTTTTCAGTTTTCCAGCCCTTGGTGCATTTTGGTGAAAACCCTAAGTATCATGAACTTGTTATAAATTGTCATTACCTTTTTTGAGTCACTTAAGTATTATATGCCCATGTATCATTTTGTCTTGTCTCCTAATCTTGCAATCAAGATCAAATATTCTTTATGGTATGGAGACTTGGCATGAAGGTTATCTCTTAATCTCAAAAGGGAAGGGAATATGCTTTAATTATTCCAAGATTTGGAAAAGGCATGTTATATTTCTTGGCGGGCCTAGTACTTAGTATTTATCTCTGAATCTCATAATGTTAGTAGGTTAGTACTTGACATTCAACGACTTAGCAAAACGGTTCTCTCCAAGTTTCATAATGTTCACGGTTAAGTGGATAACATCTGGAGATGTTGCAACAAAGGCTGAGGCTTGATAGTTTATGTTATCTCTAAATCTTGTGATGATGCGGTCAAGTAAGAAAAGATCTGGAGATTTAGCGAGAACCATCGATGCAGGACTCAGATCAAGGGTTGGCACTGAATCTCATGAACAAACCAGAGTCAGGACTTTTATTAAGCGATTCAGAGATATGTGTTATCTCTGAATCTCATAATTAGACAAGAGTTAAAGATACCATTCAGAGATCACGAGATAAATATTTTTCACTAAATCTTGAAACAGACCTGGGGTTAGATCAAGTCTTTTTAGATCACGCACCAACCATTGATTAAGGCCCAGATATGCGGCTAGCGCTGAATCGCCAAATAAGTTAAATTCAAGAAAAAGGATTTAGCGATTCAAAGATATAAGGCTGAGATGGTGATACGTGTGTTCATGCTAGATAATATCAAGGGTTATTGCTTAGTCTCTAAATAAACTAGGGTTAATTAAAGCTTCTGACGATTCATAGATACAAGGGATTGAGTTTCTCAGGATAAAGGCAGGTTAAAGATAAAGACTAATCAAGTTTGATTTGATCTAATGGTCGACGCTTTTCCTTGAAGGGGAAGATGAACGACAGATAGTTATCAAGGCATTGCACTTGGTTGAAACATAGTATTGCTGAGGTCATGGATCCCAGGTTTCAAAGGAAGTTAAAGAGGCCATAGGTTGGTGTTGATCTATTGATTGGCATTATGACTTAAGGAAAAGATGCTTGATGGATAGTTATTGAGGCATCACACTAGCCTGCCATGTCGCAAGTCAGTTTTGGTCAGCGCTGAAGGATAACATAAAGGTAAAATAGGTTTTTGTTGATCAGACGACTGACACATTGCCTTAATTTTAAAATGATCAAAGATTAGTCTTTGAGGCATTGTTCCTAGCTGACACCTATCCTCCTGTGATCGTGGGACCAGAACAAGGGAAAGTTAAAGGGAAAGATAATGTAAATGAATCAGATGGATAACACTATGCCTAGAACAAGAGATGATCAGGAGATAATTTATGAGGCATTACGACAGGGTGCCACCTGTCCGATGGGATCTTGGCTCTTGAGTAATTAAAAGATGATCGATGAATTGGTTTTAAAGATGTAAAAAGATATAATATAGGCTGTTGATAGCAATTCTGCGCCACCTTAAACCGTTAGAGAAGATATTTAAATATTTGAATTGATTTCTTAGGGTTTCAGGTTGTGGCACTGCTTTCCAAGTCACAGAGCTGTTTAAATGGTTTGATCTGATCTTTTGGATTGATCTATTGAGGCTATAGGGTGCATATAGATTGAATTTTGTTGACTATGGTTATATTTTATTGAGTGGTGCTAGTAGGGTTCTGATCAGGTTGTTAATTCTACATTCATTGATTGAGTTATTGATTTTAGTCAAGTGGATATCCATAGCAGATTGTATTTTAGATCTTTTGAAGAAAGATCAATTCGGTGGAGGAAAGAAGATAAACCAAATTTCAAGGAAGGATAGAAGTCAATCAGATATGAATTATAGGGTTTCCTTCTTCTATATGTATCTTTATTTCTCTATTGTAAGGGTTCCCATTTCTCTGCAAGAATTTAGAGCAGGTTCCAAGTGTGGTTCCTCTATAAATATTTTTTCCTTTTCTCTTTATATAGGGTGTTCTTAGTTTCTTTCTGGTCCTAGAGAAGGACATCATTGTAATAGCAATTTTTATGAATGAAATTTTAGTGCTTTTATTTTGTTATCAAGTTGTCTCCATTTGATTTATAAATCACAGAGACTAAGGCATCAAGGGTATTTTGGTTTTGTCCATTGTTGATCAGTAATGGAGTCATTTAAAGGATGGCTATGATTTAGGATTTGTCTTCAGATATGTATGAGTTGGGGTATCAAGGGTATGTCAACTTGTCTTTCAATGGATGTTGATTAATGTATTCTATTATGGTGTCTCTTCCAAGGGGAGAGTTAAATACTTTGAGTAGGTAATTGCATGTTTGAATACACAGGTGGATTCACAAGTAGAGCTTGATTAATGGGGATATGTTTGATGTAAGGCATTAGACATATTGGACTGTGTTGTCTTATTTATTCATAATCTTCTTTGCAATGTTATGTTTGACTCTGTTGCCCATTGGATAAGGCACTGGTCTACAAGGGATCTGGGGTATTTCAGGGATCCATTAATCAAATCATAAATGAAAATTATTTCCCTTTCATGTTGATAGGAGTTAGGATAGTTCTAGTTTTTAGACATACTCTATGCAAGTGGGATATTGCATGAGATTTGGTAAAACACTGAGGTACATGTTACCTAAATGTTTGAAAGCTATTCCATAGTTATGTATCTGCAACCTATTATTTCTCACAAAGAATTTATGTGTGTGCAGATTATGTAGTGTACACCTGAGTGATGTGGAAATCAAAGTGTAGAAGGTCTTTGAACCTTGTCAATGTTAGCTTTCTCTTGTCTCCTTTCTACTGAGGATATTGAGTTTGTGTCCTAGGTTTTCAATCCCACAACCTGGTCTTAGAATTTCATCTAGGAAAGGAGAGTGCAATAAAAATACCTCACATGAACAACATCAACCTTAGACTTGACATATTTAACCATATGTTGAAGAACCTTCATGAGAATACTGACACTCTTTTTCTGCACTTCCTCTTCTAAAGATTCAATCATGCTAACTTAATCCTCCAACCTATTCTTTACATATTGAGACACAACTTCCTCACCTGTGACTAGTTTTTCATCTGTAGACTCTATAGATGGGACAATACAAAACCTTGAAACACACATCTATAATTTTTATTTCAATGCTGCATTCTCAATTAGAACCTCCTCATACTTCTTAGACATGCTCACCAAGTCAATATGCATCTCCTTACAAATCTTATCTCTGTCTTCTACAATTTTCTTATTCATCATTGAAACATGGTTAAGCATGTCTGCAATCTCCACTTGACCAATGTTCTGAACAATCTTAATAATGGAATCACCTTGCCTTTCTTCACCGATATTAATCATATAGGGCTTATATGAAGTAGGGGCTAATACCCAAATAGAAAGGGTTTTTGATCTTGGATCAAAACGTGACCATCTCAAGAAAGCACCATACTCATGCTCTGAGGAGAAAACATGGTCAGTTTGATTCCTAATTTTATCAATAATAAAAGTGGAATACAAATCCCACCTTGGAAGAAATAACATACCACTTTCCATAACAAGTTTCATGGCCTCTTCAACTGTCATTTGCACTAAATTAGGATCATATCGTTGCCAAGTGGTAAGTGCAACCTGCTGTCAATCTGAGCTAGATGCTTCTCCCTCTTGATCCATAAACATCTTCACCTATCTTCCTTTCAACTTCATCAATAAAATTTTGAACTCTGTTGTATATATAAAACTATTTTCCTCTATGAATTGGTGAGAAGCAATCTCCCTACCATATATCAATTTTCCCAATGGTTGATCCTTATATAATTCCAAACCATCACTAGGCCCTTCCTTATTCTTCTCCCTAAGCCTCCTTGTTCTTTGATAAAATTCATGATTATCTCTATCAACCACATAATTATAGGTATAATCCTCAATTTGAGGTATTGTCCTTTCCCTTTTAGGAGGGGGTTCTTCAACAGAGGAGGAAGTGTCATAATAATATTTTGAAATTGTAACTATATTTCCTCTTTGTTGCTACTGAGGTGGAAGAGATGGAATTTGAGCCACCAAAGAATAATAATATTTCATCATCTCCTCAATTATTTGAAGAAGAGGTAAATCATGATAAAATCTATGGAAATCATTATTCACCTGATTCAACCTTGTTTTGCACATCACCAGATTCCTCCATTTTTCCCTAATTTCTAGAACATCCTTCTTGAAGAAACAATTTCTCACTACATCTTCATCATCCAAAGGATCATGAGGGGGAAGCTTTGTCCATGGTATCATCTATACTGCAAATGACCCCCCAATAAAACCCTCTGCATCACAAAACCTACGAGGAGCAGTCTCCAACTTGAATTGCTTCAAGAAGGTGTTGATCTCTTCAACTACTTGCTTGCCAATGGAGAATTCAAAAACTTCAATCAATATAGGCACAAGAGTACCCATTCTCTTATTATGGAAGTAGTACCTCTCAACTAACAATAATTTCTATAAAAACTCAATAAAAGCAACTCTTTCAGGTACATAAAATGGTAATATACGAGGAGGTTGCGGGTAACAATAAACTCTGAACATGGTGAAGTTATCAAAGAAATAAAAATCATCCCATTTGTGATCAAAGGGCCTATCAAAAACCTCTTGAGTCAGCCTTAAAAAATTTCTCACCTGAAGACTTAACCTACTTCTATCGCTCCCTAAGAGGTTCATGATGAGGGCAATCCAATTCTGAAAATATACAAAACTGGGGGCCGAGTGGCTCATATCCCACAATATTGTCCAATACTCCACATGCATCCTCTCTCCAGATGGGGAAAAATTCTCTAAGTATAACCTTTTATCTATATTATCATCATTTAAATATAAAATCAAATGACACAATAAAGAGTAATGTTTGAAATCAATCACTACAGGGTTCTGTTGGATAGCAACTAGGCCTTCATGTAAGGAATTCACCAAGTATGCTACAAAGCCATAGTCTGTATTAGCCTCTGGGTTTTATATTTCCGTCTCCATGCACATTATATTAATTGGAACCGTATCCTCCCCACAAAGTCCTATAACCTTGCAATACCCCTGAATTGTGTACACAAAATAATGTTAAAAATATTTAAGGGGAAATGACTGCATTACATTACCAGGAATTAGATCAGTCATTCTCTCAACCCTAGGCATGAACCTAGGAACCACATTTTTTATAAAGACCCACCTATGGGATTCATAATTCATCTTTTCTCTCTCAAAATCAATTTTTGTACAATTAGCACCAGTGATCCCAAAAGCCTCAGTTAAACTTGACCTGTCAATTCTCACTAGGGTTCTTTGGTACACCCTTCTAATAGCCTTAGTTAAGAGACAATATCTATGCCTACTAATCCCTAAGGAAACCTACATCAATAAAGACATCTAGCATGATTAACTTGGCCAAATTCAAATCCCAAAGATTTTCATGGGAGGGCCCTTAATTCTATTATTAAAAAATAATTAAACAAAGCCCATCCCAAGGCTTCATTGATTGGATTCCTACACATAAATAATCATCCCTCCATTTATGTTCATTTGAAGATTGCACATTGGTAGTCCCAGGTAACAAGTTAACAAAATATTTTCAATAAGCCATACTTTGGCCCTTTTTAGAAGAACTAGACCCAAAAGTAGATGTAGAAACATTCTGTTGATCCATTTCTCCTAAATCCATTTTGACAATCAACAAGAGCCAGAAAAAACCCCACTGAAAAGATTTCTCGAGAACATAGAGAAAAAATACTTACAAGTTCATGAAAATCACCCCCAATAACATTATTTACTTTCTCTATAATTGTGTTCGTGTGCCTCAAAATCTTGAATGAACAACTCTCAAATTTTCATTACAATCTGAAAATTAACTTGCCCATCATTTTGAAATTAATTTCGCATGGTTCAACAATCAACTTGACTAGACATGCGATAAATGTATTGGCATAACATCCTCACTTCCTCACAAGCTAAAACTAGGTGCCACATAAGAAACCGTGAGGCATATTAGATGAAGGAGGGTTCATGTGGTGGTGCATAAAGAGACTACTTTGGCCTCAGCATGTTAGCGAGTGATTTCTCTCTGCACAAAAGTTTGTTGAGATGTGGAACATGATGACGCAATGGGAGCTCATTTCTCCTTTATTGCATCATCGAGCGGTGATGTGGGTGGAAAGTCAGATGAAATATAGTTGTATTCAATCAGTGGCGTAGCGGTGAATTTCAAATGTTTCAACATGCCGCCACGTCTGATGTGGCATATGATGTGTCAATTCTGTGACGTTCAATGCGAATGCATTGAGAATTAAAGTATGAAGTGAAATTTTTTTATTGATATCGGTGGAAAGATTTTGAATCTATGTTGTAGTATTTTTAATTAATAAATAAATTTACCAACCTTAACTTTGAACCTGATGTAATTATAATCTTTAAACAAACATAGTTATCCTAAAACTAAAAATAGATCAAATTGAATCTTAAATTTGATAGTAGACAAACCTGAATCCAAACCCCAAGCTAAGTTAAACCCTACCCCTAACACATAATAACTTTAAACTTAGATCCCTAACAATAAACACAAATAAATTTTAAACTTAAACCAAATTGAATCATAATCATAACCCTAAAGAAAGTTGAACCCTAATCACAAAAATAAATGAACATCAAACCAAATTAAACACTAACTCTAAATAAATTTTTACCATAACCTTAATAATAAATAAAATTGAACCCTAACACTAGGACTATTTGAACACTAGAAAAATTGAACCCTAATCCTAGACCTAATGAAACAATATAAGAAATTTAACCTAGCAATTATCAAATTTGAGTTGTTCTTTTAACCCAAAGAAATCAAAAGGAGATAGAATCAAATTAAATCCCAACCCTTTTAAAACGTAACCTTAAGCATTATTAAACCCAAACCTCACTCCATAATCTTAAATAAATACCAACCTTAACTTGGAACCCGATGTAATTATAATATTTAAACAAAAATAGTTATTAGACCAAATTGAATGTTAAACCTGATAGTAGACAAAGGTGAATCCAAAATCCAATCCAGATTAAACCCTACCACTAACACACAATAACTTGAAACTTAGTTCTTTGCTGGTACTTAATGTATTATATTTTTGGTCTCTTGTAAAAGGTTTTAGGCCCTTTCAAACTCTATTTTCCTGTTAATCAGAACTTGAAACTTAGTTCCCTAACAATAAACAAAAATTAATTTTAAACTTAAATAAAATTGGATCTTAATCAAAAAACTAAAGCAAGTTGAACCCTAATCATAAAACTAAATGAACATCAAACCAAATTAAACACTAAAGCTAAACCAAATTTTACCATAACCTTAACAATAAATAAAATTGAACCCTAACACTAGGAGTATTTGAACACTAGACAAAATTGAACCCTAACTCTAGACCTAATGAAATAGTATAAGAAACTAAACCTAGCACTTATCAAATCTACGTCGTTCTTTTAATCCAAATAAATCAAAAGGACATAGAGTCAAATAAAATCCCAAACCTTTTAAAACATAACCTTAAACATTATTAAACCCAAACCTCACTCCACAAGATTAAATAAATACCAACCTTAACTTTGAACCATATGTAATTATAATATTTAAACAAAAATAGTTATCCTAAAACTAAAAATAGACCAAATTGAATCTTAAACTTGATAGTAGACAAATCTTAATCCAAACCCCAATCCAAATTAAATCCTACCCCTAAAACACAATAAATTGAAACTTAGTTCCGTAACAATAAACATAAATAAATTTTAAACCTAAACCAAATTGAATCGTAATCAAAACCATAAAGCAAGTTGAACCCTAATCATAAAACTAAATGAACATCAAACAAAATTAACGCTAACTCCAAACCAAATTTTATCCAAACCTTAACAATAAAGAAAATTGAACCCTAACACTAGGAGTATTTGAACACTAGACAAAATTGAACCCTAACCCTAGACCTAATGAAACAACATAAGAAACCAAACCTAACAATTATCAAATCATTGTTTTAATCCAAACAAATCAAAATGACATAGAATCAAATAAAATACCAATCCTTTTAAAATATAACGTTAAATATTATTAAACCCAAAACTCACTCCATAAGCTTAAATAAATATAAACCTTAACTTTGAACCTACCGTAATTATAATATTTATATAAAAATAGTTATCCTAAAATAAAAATATACAAAATTGAATCTTAAAACTAATAGTAGACAAAGCTAAATCCAAACCCCAATCCAAATTCAACACTACCCCTAATACATAATAACTTGAAACTCATTTCCCTAACAATAAACAAAAACAAATTTTAAACCTAAACCAAATTAAATTGTAATCAAAACCCTAAAGAAATTGGAACCCTAATCATAAAACTAAATGAACATCAAACCAAAATAAACACTAACTCTAACCTTAAAAGTAAAGAAAATTGAACGCTAACACTAAGAGTATTTGAACACTAGACAAAATTGAACCCTAACCCTAGACCTAATGAAAAAATATAAGAAACTAAACCTAGCAGTTATCGAATCCTATTAATCCAACCAAATCATGATGAAAATGTTGGAAAGTGATCAATTTTGTGTAAATGTGATTCACTTTTTGGTTTTCATTTATGGCAACACATCTGGGTTTCAGATCGATTCCTATAAAGATAAGTTTTGATGTTTCAGAAATCGACTAAGTATAAAAGCAGAGATACAAAAGTATTTTGGATATCGAAGTTTGAGATCGATGAATTATGGAAAGAGAGCTTAGAGGAAGATATTATGGGTTATGTATGAACTCCACCTAAGATCGATTTGGTTTTGGTAAAGTGTATGACGAGTTAGAGAGAATTGAAAACAAACAGACTGTAGCAAAACAATGATACAAAGCAGTTGGACAGTAGCAAAGATTGAGGGAGTATGACATTGACTCCAGGAAATAGAAGTTGGATTTTGGTTGTTGATAACCTACACATTGAATATGCAAGATCGCTGACTATGCATTTGATATTTACTATATTAAATGTAATTTGTATTGAAGGCTGACTTTGTAATATTTGTGATATTCATATTGGGAGCCGACTTTGTAAAGTTGTGAGATATATATGTGAGATCTTTTTTGATAAAGATACATGTTATTGATGGTTAGTTGGATGATTTGTTGAGCGAATAGCAGAGCAGAGAATGACAAAGATCATTGAAGAGCTATAAAGGAACTATCTAAGCACTAGTGTTTCTTGTTTTGTTCATGACTGAGAACACTTTGTAAACTGAATTACTTTGTAAGAGTTTTAAGCTTAGTTGGTCCCTAACAGGGTGTTGTGAACCTTTAACAGGGTTGTAATTCCTTTAACAGGGAAATGTGCTATGTAATATTTAGCTCCTAACAGGGCCAGGTCTCCTAACAGGGACATTATACTTTAGTACATGCTTGTGCGTACCATCCCCACCGAGGTTTTCCCTTGGCCAGGATTTCCTCAAAAATAAAATATGGTGTTATGATTACTGTGTCATTTACTTATGTTCTTTTCTTTACTGCAAGTTTATGGTTAATGTTTAAATGGTTGAAGAAATTAATTAAGTGCTATAATACTGATTCACCCCCTCTTAGTATTATCCAATCCAAACAATTGGTATTAGATATTTTGGCCCTTGGAGAGAAATTCTAACAACTTGAGGGAGATCATAATGGATTTGGATAGTTTGCAAGAAAACTTTGATGCTGCACTTGAAGACCTGGACAAAGCAAAAGCTGAAAATGGAGAGTTGAGATTCAACGTGCGAAAAGCTAAGAAATTTATAAATAAAATTAAGGAACAACTTGAGATTTCTAGAAGTCAAAGACAAGATCTTATGGTTCAAATAAAAAAGGATTCAGATGAAGACAATTCAGATCAGGCGAGGCAACTAAAAGAAGAGAATGAGACTCTGAAACTTGAAAATGAGACTATGGCTAAAGAAATACAGGTACAAAAGGATGCTAAGAAGAAAGTTGAAGAAGATTTAAATAGTACATTAGATCAAATGAAGAATGAGGCTGACAACTACAAGAAAAAATATCTAGAAATGGAGAAATACAATCAGATTATAAAAAGTGAACTTGTTGAAGCAAAGAAACACATTGAGAAACTTCACACCAGCAGTGACTTGATTGATGAGTAGAGAGACAAACAGAAACCTAAAGGTGATATGATTGGTATTGGCTTCAATGAAGCTGAATTTTCAAAGAGTCAAGAAGAGAAATCCAATGAGAAGATTGATGCTGAGAAACCTTTGAAGAACCTAGAGAGCAGATTAGACCCTTCAGAGGTAGATGCTTTGGTTGCAAAAAATTTGGACACATGAAGAGAGACTGCAGAGGTAATTCCCCTTTCAGAAATTTTTTTGGTTATTGTTTTAATTGTAATGGATATGGGCACAAGAAAGCAGAATGCAGAAAACCTAATCAATCTGGATATAGACAAGACAATGGAAGATAATCTATAGAGAAACCTACATGCTACAAATGTAATAACATTGGACACATTGCAAAGTATTGTAAGCTGCAAGTTAATCAGGAAAGAAGACCTCCTATATGTTATAAATGCAATAATCCAGGACATATAGAAAAGTTTTGTAGGTATAATGGATCATACAACAGAAGAGTACCACCTCCTATGAATTCACAGAAGAATAGAAATGATATTGGTAAGAGTGTTTCATATTTGAAGAGTGATTTTGAAATTTGTTTTAAGAAAGTAGAAGATAGAAACAGTGGTAAGACATGGAAGATCAAAGAAACAAGTGAGACATAAATTTAGGGAGAGTCATTAGATGCTACTGGATCTTCGCCTGATGGTAGTAAAACATAATCAACCTAATTGGCCGATCATGGCCTTAGGGGGAGCATCAGATACAAACATCTGAATATATCCTGCCCCAAAATTTATGGATTGAGCTTGAGTGAGCTTAGGTATGAACTTGGATGACATCATATAGTATACATATGACAGCGCAACATCAACCAATGCATATATTTTGTTCATGAGATCTAACAGCCGATTGGACAGTTTTGAGTAAAAGAAAAATTCATTACTTAAACTTGTATAAAGAACCATTTGATGACCTATCTCTTTACCATTTGATGAAGATCAAGCTAAGGAGATCAAAGAGTAGAGAGATTCAGACTATTATACATTTTCCATGCATGATCAATTGAAGCATAAACATGTAATTCAGTAGAAGAAAGGTATTTACATCATCTAGCTATGGATGCAACTATTATTTTTGATTTTTTAGATCGACCTAGGTACAAATTTAAGAAACATCCATTTAATTCTTGTGAAGAGGATCCAGAAGGAGTATTTTCTCAAACCTCTTATGGCGTATTATACATAGAAGATATTAGGGCTTACATACATTGTAAGTATGATATACTGGGAATTGATGATATATCAACTGAGACGGAGTATATGACTGATAATGGAGTCATGAAAGAAGAAGACAAACACATTGATAAGCTAAGCATAATGAAAATTATGGACTTATGCAAATTCGATGAAGATGAATGGTTTAAGATATTATTGAGCAGGGTTCATGATCAGTTCATTTGGATAGGTGATAAACCAATGAAGATTTGTAGTGACCTAATTCATGAAATCACTGGACTAGACAACATCGGAGTCATCCCTATTATAGAGAAACATGTAAAGAAAGAAGTTGAAACCCTAACTAATTCTAAATGGGACAAACAAGAAATGACTGTGAATGACATCTTTCAGCAAGATGTGAGACTTATTGCTATGATACTTGGATACAAATTCTACTACAATAGTGACCTAACTCAGTATCTGTAGGAGTAATCATGATGGCATGGATAATGGTGAAGGAGAATGTGAAATATAACCTATGCAAAGTTCTGGCATGATAATTTCTTGAAAATGTGAAGCTAGTGAAGAAGGACAAAACTAAGACCTTCAGGTTTGGTTCATTGTTGATGCATATGTTTATACATATTGAGCACAAATTTCCCAACTTACATCCTAGTGGTTGGAAATATGGGATACCTACTAGTATTTTAATCTCACAGAGCTACAAGAGACATAATACTACTTGGGTTGATGGAGAACTATTTTCTATGATCAAGATCCTTCAGAGAAAAATGAAAACCAGATATAGGATACATGAGGATATTGTTGAAAAGTACAAGGATACAATTTGTTTCATGGTTGAAA
>MU227415.1:0-22549 GCA_018584345.1 Thuja plicata
CCCATCCCTGTACCACTCCAGCTGGAGCGCACTTAACTACGGAGTTTCCTCCATGGTTAAACCCACTCTGCTTGCATCCTCATTTGCAAAACCTTCACCAAGTGTTGTGCCTTATGAACCATCCATTGATAAGCTTAAGGGGCTTTCTAATGGATGGTTCACAAGGCACAACACTTGGTGAAGGTTTTGCAAATGAGGATGCAAGCAGAGTGGGTTTAACCATGGAGGAAACTCCATAGTTAAGTGCGCTCCAGCTGGAGTGGTACAGGGATGGGTGACCTCCCGGGAAGTCGATCCCCGTCCTTCACCTCTTTGAGCATCACCCAGAGCCAATGAGACTCAAAAAACTACACAGTTGAATCCAAGTAGAATTAAAAAAAAATCAATCGGTAAATTTTTTTTTTAAAAAAAATAGAGAAATGGTCGAAATTTCAACCAATCTCGTTTTACTTTCCACCAAAATGTTGGTCGCAATTTCGACGGAATCAGAGGTTCGTTTCCATGAAATATTGGTCAGAATTTCGACCAATGCCTTGGTGGAAAGCAAAGCATCCATGTCGAAATCTCCGGAACCGGTGGTCGACATTTCGACCACTTATTGGTCGGAAGTTTCCACCATATATTGGTCAAAATTTCGACTACTTATTGGTCGGAAGTTTCCACCATATATTGGTCGGCATTTCAACCACTTATTGGTCAGAAGTTTCCACCATATATTGGTCGAAATTCTGACAATATATTGGTCGGAAGTTTCCACCATATATTAGTTGAAATTTTGACAATATATTGGTCAGAATTTTCCACCATATATTAGTCGAAATTTCGACCATATATTGGTCGGAAGTTTCCACCATATATTGGTCGAAATTTCGACCATATATTGGTCAGAAGTTTCCATCAAATTGAGTGAGAGTAATAGTCAAAATTGCGACCTTTATGTTGGTCGAAATTGCGACTACTAACAAAAAAGTCAAAATTTCGACAAAAAAAGACCGACGAACGGTTTGGTCAAAGTTTGGTCGTGCATTCGACTAATTACTGTCAAAATTTTGACCAATTATCGTCAAAATTTGAGCTCAAATTTACTAGTGATAGGTAAAGGTCTCAGTTAATCAACCCCTTTTTGTCTTTTACCTACAAATTATTTATTTTTTTCACTTGCTTCTGATTTACTAGTTCATTTTTATCTTCCATCTACTTCCGGTCTAGCATTCTTTTTTGCCTTCTTCCCGCTTCTCATCTACCATAACCCATTCAACTCCCTCCATATTTTTTGATTCATGATTTCTCTCCTCGTTGTTCTTTATCAATGTGGAATCCACTTTTTCTTTCTTGAGTTCCATCTTAACTTAATCTCCCCATCTTCCATTGCATTGAGGCAGAAAAAAGATATTCTCACATTTACCTTCAATATAATAGATATTCCCAAAGATTCTAAAACCTTTGACAACCCTTTTACTAGTCTATTTATTTTTTTATAACACACCCATCAAAAGTGAACCTAACTTCATAATCTTTCTTACACATTTGAATGATACTTAAAAAATTATGTTTCAAACCTTCAACATAATAAACATCACCAGTTCTATGTTTACCATTAATTGAAATGGTTTTAATGCCTTTGATTTATGCACATATTTCTCTCGCAAATCTGATTATTTTACCAACATATTCTTCAAACTTGATAAATATTATATTTTCTCGTGTCATATGATTTGAACATTCAGAATCTATAATGCATGCATCTGCAACAACTTTAGCATACAATGCAACCCCTCTTTCTTTTGTGAAATAGCTAGAAATAAATATTCCTCAATTGTTTCATTATTATCCGCATCTTCAAAAAAGTATTATTCCATGGAACATAAGCTCTTTTTACTCTTCCTTTGAAATTTATCCTCTTTCTAATATCATCTTTCTTTTGATTGTCTTTTCTATCATCATCTTCTGATTCACTGAGATATTCCTTATACTTGCAATCAGTATAAAAATGTCATATCCTTCCACAATTAAAGCACTTAAGAGGTAACTTACCTTTGTATATATTGGTGTGTCACTTGAATCTTCTTGAAAGATATGTTTTAGCTTCCTCCAACATCTTTCATGTCTCAATTTAAACATATTCAACAACTCTAAATGAGGGGACTCTCTTTTCCCTTTCAACTCTTGCAATCTCAAATGGAGAAAGTGAATCAATAAGTTGATCAATTAAATATTAAATTAGATCTTTGCTCTCCCTTATTGAAAATTTTATTGGTATGAACTCCTTTGGTAGGGTTAATAAGATCTTTAGTATAACAACTATATCTTCTAGATGTCCATCAACAACTTTGATTCCATCAACATCTATGACTCTATGTATGTATCTTTCAACACTCTCATCATCTTCCTTTCTTAATAATTCATACTTTTGTTTTAGATTCATTAGTCTTGCTTGTTTTGTCTTTGAATCTCTTTCATGTCATTACCAACTTATCCTATATCTCTTTATCACCTTTTAAACCTTTCACCTTTCAAAATTTTGTATAACATAAACTACTAAAAAGAATTACTCTAGCTTTCACATTAGCTTCTTTTAGTCTTTCTTCATCGGTATTAAAAGGTCTTCCAAAGGGAGGATAGAAACCAATTTGAATAATCTCCCAAATACCATTTGCAATATTTATAGATATGTTTCCATCTTGTCCTTCCAATAAGGAAAATTAGTGCCATCAAATATCGGAGCCAGAAAGTGTAAGTTCTATGCCATCTTGGATTTGCCTCAAGCAGTTAATATTCTTCAAGAAGAACCTTTCTCTGATACTAATTGTTGAAAACATTCTGGATGTTGAGAGGGGGGGGGGGGGGGAANGGGGGGGGGGTGAATGAACAAAAGTCAAATTCTCACTAGATTAAACAATTAACTTCAATATTCATTACATGAAACACTATGAAAGTAATGAACATAACCAGCAACACATGAACACCAAAATTTTATACGTGGAAAACTCAAACTGGGAAAAATCATACTTAGCACTTGCCCACAAAGATAATTCAATGATTTTTATAGTTTGGTTGTAAAAGATGGTAGGATATCACTGCTTTGAACTTACAACCAAAGGCTTGCTGCCAATACAACAATGAATTTAGATAGGAGCTCAATACTCTAGACTTGCAAACAAAGGCTCATTGCCAAAGTAGCAAGATACTACAAATAAATTGTACACCCAAGACTCACTATCCTAGTGCAATAGATAAAGAGAGATTCCCCTAATAATGCATATGATTTGGACAACTCTATCACACTGTCTCTGCCTTTACTTCTCTTTTACATAAACTAATTTCTACTCTTCTGAAACTTCGCTTGTAGATCTTCACTGGTTCACCCAAAACTTTCTTACTTCTACACTTTTCTATTTTTCAAAGAACAAATTGTACTTATATAGAAGATAGATCATTGGAGATTACAAAAAGGTTAGCCATGCCAAAATGATATTACAATTTAAGTTATAACTCATTCATGACAACATTAAATGCATAGGTCACATATGGCACGATCCCATATAGATAAGAGATAAACATTAAATGAAATACTCAGACCAAAAGTATGAAGCATAATCCACTCCAGGAGAGAGAGGGACCATGAACATACTACATAGCCCGATGCTAGATTTGCAATAGCTAGAACAACTTTTATAGCCATCTCAAATGTTTAGAAATACATTAGCCAAAGAACCACCTAACTTTCCAATTGTATCCAGACCTCCACACACCATGGTTAGATCCACATGTCACATTAGGAAAAATACCACTTTCCAACAATCCACATTAGAAGCCATCACAACACATTTTTGGACCAGACCGTAAAATTATGATAACAACAACACTTTAAAACATTGTTTTGGAACACCAGGAACAATTTCTGGAATATTTAAAAACACCGCAACCAAGACCAAAAATTGAATACCGTACAAAATACATGTACATATCTTTGAAATTGAATTCTAGAGCAGAAACCTTATGAAAAAAAAAACTAAATACCTATTATCTTCAACTGCATAACTCTATCACTGAACCACATAAATATAGACAGAACCAAAGACTTCCAAACCAAAGAAAATAACTCTGAAGTGTTGAATACAATCTCTATAATACTTCCTTTTCACCTACTATTTTGTAGCACTGAAAACATACATGTCTTTGATTGTTATAAAACACTGAATAAATACTTATCTTCCACTGAATATATACCTATCTTACGCTGCCTTGTAACACTTAAAAAGATACTTGTCTTCCTCTATTCTATAGGTTCAGTAGCACTAACATTCCCAACACACAATCTTACTTCTCCAAATATAGAAGACTTTCAAACCATAGTTTTACATCAAACAAAAAAAACTTTGTAACACAATGTTTGACATCAACGACAATAGACAACCAAACACAAACACCTCCAAAATGAAATATTTTCCATCAATGACAAAAAACAACCAAATATATATTTCCAACATTTTTTTGTGTGGGTTTGGGGGTATTTTGTGTTCTATGTATTCGGGTTTGGGATCTTTGTTCTTTTCTTGGTTTCCACCTCCCCTGTCTTTGTGGGTGGTGTGGAAGACTCCTGGGGGTAATTCTCTATTTTGGATAGAGCTTCTTACTGCTTTGGCAATAATCAGTGTCATTTTCAAGTGCTATAATATTTTGGTCACTGACTAATGGAAGACTTAAGTAATGGGGCTTCTCCATTTCTACCTCTTTACATGCTCTTCTCTTATGCAAGGTTAGCTCATTTTATGGTAAGCCATATAAAAATTTGAAATGTGTCACATTGATTAATTTGAGTATACTTTATGTTATTTATGAGGTGAAGGAGAGTATGCATGGGTTGCTTTTGACAGATTCCCTAGGTTATCAGAGCAGGATATTCTCAATGCAAATGTTTCAATATTGCATTTTCCTCACACCATAATGTTTTTATAGGTTGTTGACAATCTCTTCCCTAGGATTTTTATAGGCTTGGATTTTCATATGTATGGTGCTACATTTTCTCCCTCTATGGAGGGTTTTTTCCTTGTTGAGTTCTTTTTGTGAAGAAGCAGGGGGTGTGCATCTGTAGTTGTGGTTGGAGATGACAATGATGAGAATGATGTTATGGAAGGGGGTGAGATTGTCTTATCTATTGAAGAGGTAGTTGATTCTTGTGCTACTATGGTGTGTTCTTCTTCATTCATGTGTGTGGTCACCAACATTTTGGAGAGGTTCATGATTAGTGTGGACCTTTTATGGCTACTTCCTAACTTGGGCATATTGCTTGAGGTGACTGAGTAGTGTAGTGGATTTTTCCTTTCTATGACATGGAAATGGTGTGCAGTACAAGTTTCTCTTATCATGATTTGCCTACTATTGCAAGGTTTTGTGCTCTATTTTGGGGCTTCTCTATCTATGTTGTTGAAGCCTTTGGTTTGGTTTGGTTTTTATGGCTTCTTCCAGGTTGAATCCATACTCATTGATGTTACATATCATGATGATGTTTTGATGGATTGGTATTTACATATGTTTACTTATGTTCCTTCCTATGAATGGAGATATGGTGGTTTTTTATTCTCTTGGAGAATGAGAGAGGTGTTTAGTTTGGAAAGCTTTGTGGCTTGGCTTCCTTTTCCCTCTTTCTTTATGTTGGGATAATGATGTTGAAGAAAGGCTTATAGGTGTCATGAGTGTGATTGGTGCATTGTTTGTGATTTATGGTGTTGTAGGAGTGTCAAAGCTCTAGGTTGAATTGGAGGTGGCTTTGTGTGATGGTTTCAAGAAGTTTTACTGCTACCTATTTGATAATATTTTTTGGAAGGATTTGGAAGAGTTTTCTCTTCTCTGGAAAGCTAGTTTGGAAGGAGATGGAACTTTTTTCGCTCCTTCAATGAATGTTTCTACTTATGCTATGTATGATGACCTATGTGTAGGAGTTGGGTGCCTACAATATGGTTGTGCCCTTATTTTTTATAATGGATATGGTAAGGTGGTTTCAAATTTTTTGGAGCTACTAGGATTGTTGTAACTAGTGTAACTATGTTTGGCTTGGGCATGGTGTCTACGGATGCAGAGTGGAGGTTTTGGCTTCCTTTTTTCCTATTGGGAGTGGATTTGTCTTCCCTTATGATGAAAGGTGGACCTATTGGACTTAGATTTCATGTGTGGCTCTTTCTTTAGGTGGGTGAGCTAGATCTCAGATCGAAGCCATACATGTTGGTGACTCTTCCTGTAATTGTGGTTTTAGTTGATTGACATTTATTCTTTTGGATGTCATTCTTGAGATTGGTGGTCTTGGATTGAGTCGTGATGGGATTTGATGACTCTTTCAGTTTTTTTTTTTCTTTTTTCTTGGACTGTCCATTTTAGCCGGTAAGGATAGTGGTCTTGTTTTCTCTTATGGTCAGATGTTTGTTGATGGTTTTCAAGGGCTCATTCTGGTCTTTTGTTTTTTTGTTGAGATTTGCAATTTTTTCAGGTCTGCCTCTGTTCATGATATGGTGAGGGTGTTATATTGGCCATGATGTGGGCTTGGAACATTATTTTTGTCTCTTCCTTTTTCACGGTTCCTATGGAGGTGGAGACATTCTTCATGAAAGGGAGGTTTGTAACTTTATGTGGGCTTCTCCTCTTTGTGGATATTTAGTTGTGTGATGGATTTGCAGTGTGCTTTCATTTCTTCTTATCTATTCCTTTACTTATCATATAGAGGTGAGCTCCTTTTATATTGAGGTGGAAAGGAGTTTTTCAAGGGGGGGTGGATTTTCAATTGGGGTGATGCTATTTTTTGCTAAAATATGGTTTTGGACACAAAGGCTTGGGGAACCTTCCATAATCCTCGTGTATGTATGCCCCACTCTATGGGTTGTTAGTTTGTGCTATTAATAGATTTTTTGGCCTCTATATTGTAAGTGACCAATTGTGACCCTTGTTCTTTACGTGGCCTTTCTAAGGAAATTTAGTATTTTTTTCACTATGTACCCTTTGTGACATTGACTTGTAACAACTAGCACCTTTATTAATGTGTTGTTAATCTCTTAACAACCCTTGGGATATAGTTGTGTAAGGGTCAACCCTCTTATTTGGCTCTTGATTAATATAAAAAGCTCAAGTCAAATAAATAAATATGAAAAAACAAAAAATCAACTCTTTTATTTTTATTTTTTTATATTGTAAAAGTATTACATATGTCTCATATAGATAGAAGTCTTGATAACTTTTTTCTTTTAGAGAAAGTAACATATTATTAGAAATTTCTTGCATGCATGAGTGCTTTTATAAAATAGAAACTAACTATATTTAAAACTAAAAGAAACTAAATATAGCTAGTAACATGCTAATTAAATGATTTACAAACTACTAGTTTTATTAATTGAGTTTTTTTTAGAATATATTATAGTTTTTTTTACAAACTAATGGTCAGAGAAATCATCCAAATATTTTGACACCCCCTTTTGTTGCAGCAACTAGGAGAACAACTTTCAAACCAAAAGAAGCCTTAAAATGCAAAGAGAAGTAACATAGAGGTGTTATTTCATGAGTTAATAAACTAATTGTGTTTCTGTAAATGGGATAATACAAAATGTACAAACTATAGAATATATAACTAGGTGTGATGAGGTACAAGAATGAAACCCTCCAACTATCACAACCAATAAAAATAAATGCACCTAACATTATTAAATAAATTAACAACTATATGTAACTGAATGATTTAACCTAAGTAAAATAAAGTAAATGTGCACATAATAAACACATATACCAATACCTAAAGAAATTAAGAAAGAAATATGATCAATGAATGAAAAATCACAATCACTATCCAATATGAGATGCATTATGGATCTTGGCAACTGTTGACCATTTTTTGTCCCCATTAATCTTTAGATCATATTTCATCACATGTTTCCAGTTGAGAAAATATGCAAAGTTAAATTAGTCGAAATATTTAGATCAAGTGTTTCGGCAAGCCATTCCTCATATCACACCGAAATAGACACATAATTCTTTTTTGAGACTAAAAGGATGGATTTTAGTGAGACTTGTCTATGGTTTCACCAAAATCCTAAACAAATCATTCATCGGGATGAGGATTGGTATTATGGGGTAGTTGGTCTCATGTCTCTCTGATGAGTTCCTAGTGCGCACGTATTTCTATCAACGAGTGTCTTGCTGATGGAAGATTCATCAGGGTATCAGGGGTGACAATTTTATGAATTCCAAAGGAGTATGTTACCCCAATGGATTCCATTAGGGTAACTACTCTTTCCAACTGATATTTGGATCGATGATAGGCGATAAGAATGTGTTTCAGCAAGACATCTTTCGGTCTTTCCAAAATGATCATATTTTGTATTGGTACATGTTAGATCTTGTCGTTATGAATCAGATGATGAAGAAGAAAGTTAGATTGGGCAAGCTCAAAATCATAATCAGAATCACAATGGATCGATAGAACATAATGAAGAAGTTGGAGATGAGTAAGAGTTAGAAACACAAGAGTCTCCTACAAATGAAATTCCAAAGACTCCAAGGTATGTAAAGTTAAATCATTCACTGAATCAGATTATTGGTGATAGAAACAAATGCTTTCTTACTAGAGGAAGAATTGCTAGGAATGAAGTTTGTTTGATTTCTGAGATTGAACCTATGGATGTTGATGAAGCATACAAAGATGAAATTTGGTTCAAAGATATGGAAGAAGAATTGGAATAGATTGAAAATAATAAGACAGATTATTGTTCCTAGACCTGTGGACAAGAATTTGATTGGTACTAAATGGGTATTTAGAAACAAATTGCATGAAGATGGTGAAGTGATTCAGAACAAAGTTAACTTGTTTGTAAGTGATATTCTCAGATGGAAGGTATTGATTTTAAGGAGACCTTTTCTCCTGTTACTAGAATTGAAGTTGTTAGAATGTTTCTTACATATGCTACTAACAAAAAATTCAAGGTATATCAGATGGATGTTAAATCTACATTCTTGAATAGAGAATTGGAAGAAGAAGTCTACATTGAGAAACCATATGGTTTTTCCTTGACTGATAAAGAAGACATGGTTTGTCGATTGAAGAAACATTTATATGGATTGAAGAAATCCCCTAGAGCTTGGTATGCGAGATTAGATAAGTATTTATTGAAGATTGGTTTCAATAAAGGTCCTACTAACAATAATTTGTACTTCAAAGTTGTTGATGATAATATTTTAATTATTGAAGTCTTTGTGGATGATACAATTTTTGGTGTAGATGACAAGTTGAGTGAATGATTTTTTGATGAGATGCAAAATGATTTGAGATGTCTATGATAGGTGAGATGAAATTCTTTCTTGGAATGCAAATTACAAAAATAGATAAAGGTATTTTCATTTCTCAGTCTAAGTATGTGAAAGAATTGTTGAAGAAAGTTAGTATGGATGATTCAAAACCTGTTGATACTCCTATGATTACTAGGCCTAAGTTGATAAAGATTGATGATACACCTATTGAAAAATAGACTAGATATAGATCAGTGATCGGTGGACTATTATACTTGACACAAACGAGACCAAATATTATGAATGTTGTTTGCATTGTTGCTAGATTTCAAGTATAATCGAAGGAATCACATATTGTTTCTTTTAAGAGGATATTCAGATACTTGAAGAGAACAACTGATTATGGCTTATGGTACGGTAAAGATGATGATTTGACATTGAGTGCATATACTGATGTGAATTGGGCAAGTAATGTGGATGACAGAAAAAACACTAGTGGTGGAGCGTTCCTCTTCGGTAAGAGATTAGTTTCATGGGCAAGTAAGAAAAAAATTGTGTATCGCAATCTAGTATTGATTTTGAATGTGTTACTGCTTCTATTAATTGTACATAAGCAGTATGGATGAAACAAATGTTGAAAGATATCAGAGTGACTATTGATGAGCCTATTACTATCTATGTAACAATTCAAGTGCTATCAATATTTCAAAGAACCTTGTGTTGCATTCAAAGAAAAAGCATATTTATATCAAATATTATTTCTCGAGAGATAAATTTAGTGAGAAAGAAGTCAGATTGGAATATATATCTACTAAAGAGAAGATTGTAGATATATTCACGAAGCCCTTTCCAAAGGATACTTTTGAGTATCTCCAAGGTAAGCTTGGGGTGATTGCCCCTCCTGATCAAAGCTAGAGATGCATCAGTCCAGTGTGAAAACAAAACTTTCATTCTTCTAGAATGATGTTTTGGTGGTTGCTCCTTAGGGGGAGTAGTGTGTAGTTAGTGTTTCATGAGATGTGTTGTTCATATTTTTGGCCTCTATGACTTAGTGCATACACATGCCTTTTTAATTGATGTCAAAGGGTGAGAGATGTACATGTGAAAAATAGAAAAAAAATTGGGAGATAAATTGAGGTTGGGGAGAGATATTCATGTATGTCATATTGTGGATATTGCTAGTAGGGTTGCTGATATTGTTTCTTTGTACATTGATTAAATATTTCACATTATATGTTGCCATCAATGTCAAATGGGGATATTGATGGAGATTGTTAAGATTTTGTTTAGATTGTGCATATATATGCGGGCATTAATGTTTTTTCATTGATGTCAACATATTCATGTTATTGGAGACAATGTTACTGGTATGTTCAGTGAGATAATTTATGTGGTACAAATACTGTATTGAAGATATGATGCTACAATCATACAATTATGTTTTGGGATGTTTGTACCTGATATTTTCAAGTGGCAGAGGTTCATATGTTGATTTGAGTGAGTTATGGTGGATTTATCAGAGACTGCTATTTTAATTTTTTAGATTGTGACAATGTTTTAGTATTTGGATAGATGTGGATCTGTTATGCAATATTCTTGGTTGCTAACTCAGTGGTGATTTAAGGACATGGATGTGTGTCTTCAACTCAAGTGGTTCATGATTTGGATACATGAAAGCTAATTTTCTTTTATGACAATGGTTGTTGATTAGTGCTCTTGATGAATAGTGAAGAGAAGTGAATGCATTTTATGGTAGAGATGTTGTTGTTAATATCTTGGTATTTCCCATTGCTTTTTTATGCTTCTTGATTGTGTCCTACTCATGTCGTTGGATCACATTAGATTATGTGATCAAATTTGATGAATTTGATGTGGCATGTTGATGTTCTTATGAGTTCTTGGTCGACTTAGTGATGTAGCGTGTTGTGAAGGTTTATGGTGTGATCTATGGATCTGAAGCATGTTTGAGATGTTTCTATGGATAATTGCTATGTCTTAGCTGACATCCAATGGATCATATTGAGTATTGAGTTGTAATTTATTAATGTTTTATAATTAGGTCCCCAACTAACCTAGTTGAGTTAAATTGATGTAATGTGTATATATGTAATTATTTTTTAGTTGTGAATTGATGGATGAGAGAGAGAGAGAGAGTGGAGATAGAGTATGATGCTAAAGAGAAGAGGTATGAGTGGAACCTGCAATTGAGGCAGAGATTTATTGTACTTCATTGGAACTATTTTGGCATATCAAAGATGTTTGTCAGTTCGTGAGATTGGAAATTATGTTCTCTATGATTTGAGATTAGAGATTTATATAAGGTAGTGAGTCTTCCTTGGGATTGATATCCTTATTGTATTGGAGCAGTGAGCTCTAGGCAGTGTGCCTAAATGCATGTGCATTCCCCTTTGTAATACTCCTAACACGGTATAGTAATTTTTATTGAGTACATTAATATTGTGGGTTCCATCCCCACCATGTTTTTTCCCCTAACAAGGTTTCCATGTCAAAAAATTTGTGTTATGTGTTGGTTACTATGTGTTGATATTGCTTTCATGTTTATCATTGAGAGCTGAGATTAAAGTTTTTAAGTTAGTAAAAGTTTGTTGATATTTTGACATAATTGATTCACCCCTCCCCCCCACCCCCCTCTTAGTTGTGTGTGTGCTCCTTAAGGTTTAACAATAATTTTATTCAAGATAACATAAGGCATAATAGGGGTAATGGTCAATATTTGAGATTGGGAGAGGAGAATAAGATTGTTTTGTTTCTGTAATGAAACTAGGGAAGTGTTTTTTTTTTTGGGGGGGGTGGGTGTTCATAAACTCATGTTGAGGAGTCTATAGTGGAGTTTCTATTTAAACTCAACTAAGTTATCATGTATTCATTAATTTATGTTAAATTAAGAAGAGATCTATAGTAATTTGTTGTAAAATTTATCTCTGAGATTTTTATTAGGGAGTTCTTTTTTATTTTTGTTTAAAATGGGGTGTTATTTTTTCTTCCTTCCATAGTAAAATGGAAATAATTTCTCCAAAATTTCTACTTCCTGATTCCTAGCTACTATGTGGAAATAATTATTCCACTTGGAAGACCAAACTAAAAACTTGACTTGAGTTTGAAGAAGTTTGGAAGACATAAGTTGATGAGCAAAAAAAAATTGATCAAGCCAATAGAAAGATAAAATTGGTCATTTTGTTCAGCATGTCTGATGAATTTCAACCATTTATCTGTGAATCATCCAGAACCAAAGATGCATGGGACAAGCTCAAGACAGTATATGAGGTAAAGAATCAGAATCAGGTTCTGAATTTACAAAGTTAGCTATATGACCCAAAGATGAAGAATGGAGAACAATTAGAATCCTTTCTTAAAAGGATTGTTGAGTTGATGGCATCCCTAAAATAATTGGGTGAAATACTTGATGATGATATTTTGGTGCCTATTGTTCTATGGGAACTACCTCCTAGATATAAAGTCTCTGTGACAACTCTGAATGTGACTAAGACGACACCCACTTTTGATAAGCTAGTAAATATTCTTCAAAAAGAAGAGTCTCTAAGCTAGGAAAATGATCAAGAGGATCATGTCATGACTACATTTAATAAAGTAAAAATACTTATGAAGTAGTTCAATGGACCTCACAAATCTTGTAATTCATCCATACTACATAAGTACTGTCAAATCTGTGATAGAGTTGAACATGATGTGAAAAATTATCGGTACAACTCCTTCAACAAAGAATCATGCAACAAAATGCCTCTAAAGAAGCCATTTCAAAGTGGAAAATTGTGATGGAAGTAGAAGGAAAATAAGAAAAAACAAAGCAATGTTGTTGAAGTAGAAGATTCTCCAGATAAATATTACATGCTTTCAGCCCACACTTCATAAGATGGTTCACAATCTACCTCTATATGATATTTGGACTCAGGCACTACCAAGCACAAGACTAGACATAAGAAGTGTATTCACACATTGAGACCTCATCATGATATAATTACTCTTGGAGATGATACCACCTATGACATAATAGGTATTGGTGACATCTCTTTGAATTTTGACACGCATAGTTGCAAGCTTACTGATGTCTTGTATGCACCAAGACTTACCAAAAAGTTTATTTCTATTAATTAATTTTTTAAAATCATAATCTTAAGATTTAATTTGATATAAATTATGATACACATCTATATGTCTTATCAAAGATAAGTCTAAAAATGAAAATATTATTTCTAATGCTACTGAGAGTGGTAGAATGTTTAGGCTTGATATAATTGCTAATAATTAAGCCCTTGTGACTAAGGATGATGATCTTTCATTTCTTTGGCATCGTAGATATAGTCACTTGAGAATGAGATACTTGCTCAAACTTTGTGATAATAACATATTCAAAGGCTTCCATCCCTTGAAAATGTGAGTGATGGTTTTTTATAGTTGTCTTGCTAGAAAACAACATAGAGAACCTTTTTATACAAGTGAGCATTGGTCCTTTTAACCTCCGCAGCTAGTGTATACTAATCTATGTGACCCTATGACACCTAAGAATAAAGGATATAACTAATTTCCATTATTTGTTCATGATCACACACACAAAATGTAGATATATTGTTTGTAACATAAGGATGAAGATTTTTCCTACTTCAAATAGTTCCACACTCTTGTGGAGAAAGCTACAAATCATTGTATTTATGTCCTCTACTTAGATCGAGGGGGGAATACACCAACACATAATTCTCCACATACTTGAAGGAACATTGAATACACCATAAGCTAACCCCAACATACACACATCAACAAAATAGGGTTTTTGAACAGAGAAATCACATCATTGTAGAGATGGTCTGAAGTATGTTGAAATATTCTCAACAAGAGAATGCATATTGAGTTGAAGTTGTTCACACCACAATTTATCTTTTGAATTATGCACCAACCAAATCCCCTGATGACATCACTCTAGAAGAATAATGGATAGGGGTATAGTCTTCTATCTCACATCTTTGTGTGTTTGGATGTATTGTCTACACACATATTCATAAGAAAAATAGGAAAAATCTCGATGAAAAAATATTTCTATGTATTCTTCTTGGATATAGTATTGAATCTAATACATATCACCTTATGGATCTAAGCACAAAGAAGATTTATATTAGTAGGGATTTAATGTTTGATGAGAAAAATGATGTAATTTCTCCTCCCACATCATCACCAGATTTAGATAGTGCTCCTATATTAAACTTAGATGGGGGAAATGATGGGAATGTTGGTGGTCAATTGACACCTACCAATGTCACAAAACTATTACCAAAGTGGTATATAAGTACCATACGAGATGCAAAATTGGATGGAGTTCTAGACACTTCCACTTCAGGTCCAAGGATTCGCAACATGGATTTCAATGAGGTAAATTTATCTTTGATGACTTCTATTATTGATAATTTTGATCCATCTATTGTTCAAAAAACACTTGATTAAAAGCCTTAGAAAGAGGCCATGGATGTAGAATATCAATCTCTGATGAAAAACAACATTTGGGAGCATGTTGATCTACTACCTGGTAAGAAATAAATTGGTTGTAAATGAATATTTAAGACTAAGTATAAATAAAATGGTTGTATAAATAAACATAAAGGTAGATTTGTAGCTAAGGGTTATGCTCAAAAAAAGGGGATTGACTATGAGGAAACATTTGCTCTTGCTGCAAAAATTAAGACCATTAGAATGATGTTTTCTTTAGCTGCCCAATTTTGTTGGAAACTATACCAGATGGATGTAAAAAGTGCATTTCTCAATGGAGACCTTAATGAAGAGGTCTATATGACCCAACCAAAGGGATAGTTTGAACTTGGAAAAGAAGAAAATGTATGTAAACTAGTCTAGTCCCTATATGGTGTCAATCAGGCTCCTAGAGCCTTGAATATAAAAGTTGATGAACATTTGTTACAACATGGTTTCACCATGAATCCAAATGGTCCCAATATATACCTCAAGGATCAAGGAGGGGATATTGTGATCATTAATGTATATGTTGATGACTTGGTTATCACATGTAGTTAAGTAGAAATTGTTGAAACAACCAAAAATGATCTCAAGAAATATTTTTATATGAGAGATCTTGGGCTATTGCACTATTATCTCAGATTATAAGTATGGAAAACAAATCACCATATCTTTGTATCAAAAATAAAATATGCCAAGACATTTCTTGAGAAGTTTAGAATGATAGGTTCCAAACCTATTCTACTCCTATGGAATTAAGTCTGTAATTATCTACCAATGATACATCTCCTTAGGTGAATGCAACTCTCTATTGACAGATGATTAGAGGCTTGATTTACTTGACTTGCACCAAACCAGATATTATCTTTGTTATTAATTATCTATCAAGATTCATGCAAGGTCCAAAAATATCTCATTGTAAAGTAGCAAAATGGGTACTAGGGTATATCCAAGGTACAATGAATCATGGTTTGGAATATAAAAAGAGTGATAAATTCTTCTTGACAGGGTATAGTGATGCAAATTATGGAGGCTTAGTTGATGATAGGAAATCCACATCTGGTTTTGTTTTCTTCCTGGTTTCAAAACCTATTTAGGGGAAGTAAGAAGCAAGCCACAATTGCTCATTCCTCAACATAGACAGAATATCGTGCAACAAGTGCAGTAATGTGTGAATTAGTTTAACTATGTTGTATATTAGAAGAGTTGGGAGTACCTAAAAACTAGCCTATGATCCTCTATTGTGATAATCAGAGTGTTCTAAATCTTTTTTATAATCCAATATTTCATGAATGAACCAAGCATATTGAAGTTGATTGTCACTTCATATGAGAACGTGTTCAACAAAAAAACATTTAGCTCCAATTCTTCTCGACATAGGAACAACATGGTGACATCTTCACCAAGCCTCTTGCATGTGTGAAGTTTTAAGCTTTTCATAAATCTCTATTAGTACTTTAAATAAATAATGTAATAAGGGGGGAATGTATGATATTCGATCATTAAACCCACATAGATAGGTTGTTTTGATATTTATTTATTTTTTTATTATTTGTTTTCAATATGGGATTTCTCATGAGGTTGATTAACCAAATTTGCCATGATATTTGGGTATACATACATACCATCTAATACAAGGGGAATCACTACATTTATCTTGTAAAATTTGATAACTGACGGTGATGAAAAAATAATATAATATGACTATTCTATGAGGATCTTGATGAGACAACCAAACTTAGTAGAAAGAATGGTAAAATATCTTTATATTGACAAGTAAATATAGAAGCATGTATAAGGTGAAGAACAACCAAGTCAACATGGACGATTTCAGTGACAAATTATGACAAAATGAAGGAGAATGCAATCTAAGGTTCATAAATAGGAGATAAACTTGGTGGCATTAAGAAGCATGGGAATAAAACCCTTCATAATTTTGTTTATGGTACTCAATATATATGTTTGGCGAGATCAAAGAAATGAAGTGATAGAACATTCACATTCAATATGTGAAGCCAAACACTTGGATGGGATTCAAAAATAGAGGATAGGAGATAGTGGTCTTCTTTAAGACAATGACAATACGAGATGTCTCAATAACATCTAATGGTTGCAATTTTAATGGATAGCTTCAAAGGTTTTTGGACACAAACACATAGAAGAGGTCTATGAAGAAAGCAATCATATTAAGTTATCTTATAAAGGAGATGTGATAGTCCATTCAAAATGGTATATAAGATCATATCAATTTATAAGTTAGTGGATAATATTTCAAAGATGTCAATTATTAAAAGGTTATGACAATGAGCTCTATGGAGAAATAAGAAAATAACATGAAATGACCTGTTATTGACATCATGAACTTGATATGACAATCTTAGGCATAAAAGGTGAACAACAATAAGTAAAGATAGTATGGAGTAGCCAAAGATCATAACATGAAAGCTTCAAAGAGATATGGCTATGTTGATAGCTAAGAGTATATTTTATGAAAGCTTGTATGAATCTTAGATGAGTGATGCATGAATAATAAAATAATATGTACTATATGGTTTTGCAAGCACATGAAACTAGGGCCAAATGACAAGTCAAAGCTACATGAATAGAAAACTACATCAAGAATAGATATCTTACATGACAAGGAAAATATATAGGGGACAACATACACCATAGTGGAAGACACTTTCAAGCTTCCTGAAGCATGGTGATAGTGAAGAGAGTTGCAAGGGAAAAGAAAAAGACAAGTATAAGAAAGGTACAAGTGACAGATTCAGATTGGAAGATAAAAAAAAATGATAGATTTAAGACTCTGGAGCCTTTACAACATGTGGAAAATATTTTCAAGGGATATGGATATATTCAATAAGAAATTTTAAGCATTTATTAGTCAGCTTGGGGAAGTTGGAAGATGTTTTTATGAAGATTTCTAGTTCTATCCAACCTAGCATTAGGTTTTTTGACTCATTCGGCTAAGTTGAATACATGTAGGGATGGTTGTAGATATTTTGACCAAGTTAGAGCCTTATCTAATGATTTAAGAGGTGGTTTGAGAATAATCCAATAACATAGGGGTAATTTTAAAGAAAATTCAGTTATCTTCATCAAGTGGGAAGCTACAACAAGGACTAATTATTGAATTCAGGCCACCAACCAATCTTCCTAGAAGGCCAAGAAACTAGGCCAGGTCTATTGGCATTCATTTCTCCTCATAGATGATATCCTATATTCTTTTATGTGCAAAAGAGATATAAGGAAGTTTTAGGGTCATTTTTAGTCTAGTTCTTACTTATTTTTGTGAGGATATTGTAGTGTATCTAGCTCCCTAAATTAAAATTCAATTTTCAAATCATTTTTAGTCTTTTGAAGACTAATTTTTATTGTTAGAAAACACACTTTCATACTTTTACTATTGTAATATTCCCTTGTTTCAATAACAGTTTTTTCCTTCTTTCATGGTTGATTGAATGTGTCTTGAATGCAATTTTTCTTGTGTTTTTGTCTTAAAAACTTGAAGCACGGTTCAAACAAACATATACAATCAGAAAAATACATAAACTTGTAGGTTCTAAATTGTTAAAAACACATGTAGGATTGTCTAGTTGTGAAGAAAGTGTCTATTTTCCTTCAAAATAGTAACACACAAGTGCCCTATTTACAAATTATTGATTTTTGTGATATAAAATTGATAAGTTCTAAAAAATAGGACCCTTTCTTGGATATTATGTATCTAGGACATCAAAGTATTAGTCTAAAACATCACATTTGATGCATCACCTAGGTAGTTAAAAGGTAGTCTATTAAAGTTCTCCTTCCCCTTTTCTTAGTAAAGTAGTAGGATAGGTAATTTTAGGAAATTACAAGGGAACCATCCCTCTCTAGAGGTTCATTATCATTGTAGGTTAGCCACAACCAGAGAATGATCACACACTTCAACAATTTTTTTAGTTAACAACTTAGTAAGGGTGCAAACTTAGTTGACAACTTGGCGATGTCGAGAGAGGGAAATATTGAGAGATAAAAATATAAAGATAGAGATAAGGAGAGATATTGGGGTAGAGGAATATGGAGATAAGGATAAAGATGAAAGAGGGTAAGATTATGGAGATATACATTTATGGGATGAGAGATAAAGATGGGAACATAGAGACATAGATGTCCAGGAAGAGGAAGAAGTGAGAGAGAGATGAATAGAGAGGGAGAGACATATAAAGAGATAAAAAGAGTGGAAGGTATAAATAGAGATAAATATATAGGGAGTTGGTGATAAATAGAGAGAGAGAGAGAGAGAGAGAGAGAGAGAGAGAGAGAGAGAGAGAGAGAGAGAGAGAGAGAGAGAGAGAGAGAGAGAGAGAGAGAGGGGGNGAGAGAGAGAGAGAGAGAGAGAGAGAGAGAGAGAGAGAGAGAGAGAGAGAGAGAGGGGTAATGTTGGTATTTAAATGTGATTATCTTCCTAATTCAAAGATTTAATTTCAAATATATTTGGATCTTATCTTGATGAGGATACGTGGGGGATATTCCCTCCTATTTATATTGGTATGGGATCCAAGGGGTGGTGAAATATTTTGGATACCCCTTTGGTGGGTGTTTGAGGGTAGTACACCAAGAGTTTAAAAAAAAATCCTTGAAAATAGAACAATTCAAACGTATAAAAGTGATAGAGAGAAGTACATGGAGATGGATAAATAGTGCAAAAGAGAGATAGAGGTATAAAGGAACATGGAGAATTATATATAGAGAGATACTAAGGAAAATATAGAATATATCAATTATATCATCTTTTCTTTTATGATAGGCATAACAAAAACACTTTGTAATACACACACATTATAGTTTGATAGTGATCAAGTCTATTCTCAATCAGTACAAAGAAACAACATGAGTATGTTATAGTGTGTGTGAATTATAGTGCACTCGTGTTATGTCCTAGATGGATCAAAAATTGATTGACCACTTTCTGGTGTCCCATTTTTTTGCACATGGTCATTGTGGATTTGGTTTGTGAATCTTATCTTTGATATTTATTAAACACACTTGGGGAATATATTTACTCTTTGATTACCATTATATCGTGCACTTATTATCATGTCATCTTTGTCTTAAAAGATAGTTCTTCACGATTTTTCACAAAATTTTGGATTAGTTACACCTCATTCCAATGTGACATACTTTGATTGTGACATGTGAACACTGGAGAATTTTTAAATGGTACGCATCATGAGACTTCTTCCTTCATTTGTCATCTTGGATTTGGAGTTTCTTCTATATAAAAATTTGAATTTATTTGTTCATAAGGGAATAAATGTTGTTTTCTAATCTTAGAGCATCTTCAACATTCACCATTGACACAGGATATACTTCTTTGTGGGTGGATATATAGTATCACTCTTTCTCTCCTATGGAGGGGATAATGCTTGCATAAATGTGATACAAATAGTCCTTCAGATTTCATGTTTTGTCCTTCTATCACTTGTACATTTTTATTTTTTTTGTTACTCCCTGAATTGCACTCAAGGGAGTTCATTGATGTGAATGAGATATGTTACCTAGTTAGTCCCAATATACGCCCTACTCACAATTGATTAAGATCGCTTAATCAATATTTATGTGATTTAATTTTATCACATGTCATGTCATTGTGACACTTGTTATAATCCTATATTTCTATATCTTTCACCTTTCTTATATAAGAAAATCCCCTCTTGTTCATTATGTATCTTGTATGCATTATACAATTTAACATCCAATTATTTATACTTTCTTGTAGAAGGTTATTATTGGTTTTGTAACTTATCCTACTCTTACAAAAGAATCAACTATTTAATTTATATTGGAGTAAAACTACATTTCCAGAATCTGCAACTTGCAATGTAATCTTCGCGATGAGAAAAGTATATTAATATTTCACCAGTAAGATTGTATTAAGATGATATGATATGTAAAATATGCCTACATATATAGGTAATACAATAGGTAGTAGAACACAAGATATGGACATGACTCTATATCAAATGCAATGGTAGGGAGAGTTCAACTACAAACAACTACCCAACAATAATTATTAAATGCACGGAAAACATTAGTAAATAATTACCTATCTATCTAATTATTAAATGATGATGCCTAAGTAAACTTAAGCATGTGTAAATAGGATAGACCCATATTTACTCCAACCCCCCCCCCCCTCCTAAGTGAAACTTAGGTAGAAAATTATAATACAATATGGGTCCCGACAACTAGGTTGTGTTAGGCACCCATGTACGATACAAATACAATAAAATTAAATCTCTTACAAACAAAGGAAAGATGAAAACCCTATGGGAGAAAAATCCTCTCCAAAAGAGAGGAAAGAAACAACAAGGTGATGCATGAAGGACTCAATCATACTCCCGAAGGACAACACACACACACACATGTGTGTGTGTGTGTGTGTGTTAGAGTAATATGATATTTCACTTATTAATTAAATCATTTTGATTTAATTATTAAGTCACTTATTATGTCTAGTTCACTTAAGCTAAACTTTAGACATATAATAATTAATTATGTTATTAATTATTATCATGGAACCTAGGTTTCTCCCTTTTTAGGGTTTTGATCTTTTTTATAAGGTTTTGATCTCATTGTAATTATTATTCCCTCTTTGAATGAATATTTCATCTTTCAGAACATTCTTTGTTGTGTCTCCATTCTTTGCTTTTGTGACAGGTTTTTGCTGCAGTGGATCTTGGTGATAGAATTCTTTGAATTCTAACATGGTATCAGAGCCTTGTTGTAGTCTGTTCTTGAGTTTTTTGAAGATTTTTTGGAGCGCTGAGGGTTTCAAGTTTCCAGAGTTTTTTTTTTGGATCTAGGGGGCTATTTTTTGGAGCACTTTGGCCACAAACCGACCTCACGGTTGCACTCAAAATGTCCCAAAACCCCTATTTCTATATAAGGCACATCCAATTTGGACATAATTACACTCTAAGACAAAAAAATTTTGATTGTACGACCTTATTATGGGCACAATTTATGAGGCGGGTGAACAAAAATAAAAAAGGCCAAACTTTTTTTTTGGATTTTTGAAAAAAAAAAATACCCATTTTTTATGGGATTTTGAAAATCTTTTTTGAAAAAAAAATCAAAATTTTTGGTGGGGGTCGTACCCCACCCACCTATGAAGGCAGGTGATGGGACCTCCCCCCGCACGAAAGCCGCGTAGGCCCCATGGGAGTCGTGCAAGCCCCAAGGGAGTCACACAGGCCCCACAAGAGTCGTGCAGGCCCCAAGGGAGTTGTGCAGGACCAAAGGGAGCCGTGCAGGCCCCAAGGGAGCTGCGTTGGCCCCAAGGGATCTGTGAATGCCCCAAGGCACTACAACATTTGGGGTCAAATTCTGATGCCAATTTGCGATGACGCTACCATTTGTGTGTGATTTTTGTGTTTTTTTTTCCAAGTGCCCCCGATGTTGTCATAATAGCGACGATACCGTCGTAATTACGACACCCTCTTGATTATAAACGAAAAAGAAAAGAAAAAGAAAGGCTCATTTGTGATCGAGTTGTGGCATGCGAGTGGAAGAGGGCCCTAATGATGAGCTTGTTTTTTCCCCGTAACACAACCACTCAGTTGCTTGTCAAGGATATGTCACCCATGATTTAGTTCATCACAAGGTGAGTAAAAATCTCCAACACCCATTTGATTTTGCAAATCTGCAGTTATAAGAAACCATTTGATTTTATTCTATTGTTCTGTATTAGGCATTGTGATTGAGCTGTGGCATGCGAGCGGAAGAGGGCCCTAATAATGAG
>MU227415.1:47850-60230 GCA_018584345.1 Thuja plicata
TATCATTTTTCCCCGAGGGATAGGGCCAAATCCTAAGGTAATGTCCAATTTTAAATCTAACAAATTGTGCACCAGAAGCTTTTCTAGGTTGAGTAGATTCTATACCAATAGTTTCCAATGTTCTTCTTTATTTCCGTAATTGAAATCACTTCACCTTGCACCTTGTTCTAAACACATAAATTTCCCTTATGTTGAAATAAAATAAAAGCACATTTCAAGTTTTCAAGGGTCTTGATGAAGACTGAAATAAAAGTCAGGTAAGATTCATGAAATAAGTATTCAAATATTAATAATTTGTTTACATATTGCATAAATATGAATTTTTTAGTTTGTATAAATATTGTTCAAGTGTGTAGTATTTGGTTTTATCGTTGTTTGAAAACTTGCAAACCCTGTAAACACTGGTTAAGTAATGCTAATTTTAGGGGTTTTGTTGTTAAATGTATCGAGGGCTTTGTGAGCATTGCAGTGGAAGTTTATTTGGACAAAACTATGGACATTAATGTGTCTAATAATATTTTTTCTGCTCTTTCAAACGCTAAGCATGAAGCCCAAATGAGGAAATTTTCAATGGTTGTCTTCAATAGGACTGCTGAGACATATATTAGGACTTTCCTTGTTATTAATGAAATATGTTCAAGTTCTTGCCTTTTACTAAAAATAAAATAAAATAATATTGCAAATATTAGTTAAAGAGAGGTAATAATAAATGAGAATGAATGTTCTAACTATGATATAATTTAATAATTACATTTGAACATGAATGCATTTAACTTTAAATTGACAAAAGATGTTAGAATTTACATTTAGTGTTTTTAGCAATCTATAAAATAAATAAATAAAAAATAGATTAAAATATAATTATTTATTTTTAATAATTTATTTTAAATTAATAGATGTAAATCTTATTTTTATTTTTATTCATTATTTTAATTATAATCTCTCATAGTTTTTCTTATTTCAACTTTACAATAAATTAAAATTATTTTATTTGATGAAAAAAAATTGTATTCATTAGGAATCATCTTGTGGTGTAATGGTTAAGTGGTTGCATTGTTAATGGTGCAACCATTGTAGAAATCTCCATATTGATAAAAAAAATAAAAATATATTGGTCCATTTCAATCTATTATATTCACTTGTACACAATCTATCATATAATGTCAAAGTAAAATTTTATAAACTATTAACCATTTTATAATAAAATAAAATAGTGAAATTTCTACATCACACTAAATTAATTGTAATATTAAAAAATAAAAAATATATTTTACAAAATTTGTCAAACTACTTTAATTCTATCTCATTCATTCATTGATTGAATGACAATGAATGACATATGTGAATTAGGATTCGTGCCATAGGGAGTAGAAGTTTAATATTTGAAAAACGGAAATTTGTAATTGGTAGATGATGCGTATACTGAATCGAAGAATGAGCTAATCCATCGCAGCTTCAGAAGGGCATTCAATATGGACAATTAACACCCCTAAACAAGAGGTGCGAGATTTAAATCAACACTACACGCACTCCTGCGTGCATGGTTTTGCTTAGTGAACAGAATATATCACTCATGTCTATTGCGGCAACTTCCTGTCCCCTCCTTTCAACCAAACAGTTGCAATGTTGTGCAATAAAATCTACCACTTGCACTCCATCACACCTTTCAATCAAAGGGTTCCAATCTTTTCCCTGTGTAGGAATTCAGCACCACAGCAGATATTGTGTGAGAACCAAAGCAGGAGAATCAAAGGAGGGACCTCAAGAAACCTCTTACACTAAGGCAGAGGACCCTCTTCCAAACACCAACCAGGCCGGCAACAGCAGCAGAAGTGTCTTGTCTTTCCTCTGTCCATTGCTTAAACTTGTTGGGGTAAGTTCAAATTTTCATACCATTAGTGCAATCTTTACCAGTAAGATATTTTCAAATTTATCTTCACCTTCGATCTGAATTAATCAGACTTCTGGACCATGTCCGCTGAGCTTGAATTGCCATTATTTAAATTTAGCTTTTCACTAGCTTGTGAGAATTAATGAATAAATACATAAGCACGTTGCTTACAGTCTGTTAAAGAGCTGACAGTGATAGTTTCAGTTCTGGCAATTTGTTAGAGTAGGACTCTCAGAGGTGGGAAATTAATGTTAGTAAGCTTTCAAATTTAGATCGAGGTTTTTTAAGAATTGGATGTGGCTCTTAAAAACTATTTATAATACATTTAATCAGCTTCAGAAATTATTTGTTATAAAACATTTAATCAGCTTGAGAAATTATTTGTAATTTTTCTCTCACTAGGATTTAGTATGCCCATCTTGAAATCTTACTAGTGAAAAGCCTCTAAATAAATGAATTAAAACAAAAAACAAACAAACATATTTTGTCCTTTATTTTTGTGGGTGAAATGTGTGAAAACCTTATTTCTTACAGAGAATGGATCGACATTACCGTAATATCCTTATCAAAATCCCTTAATAAACTTTGAAATTTCTCAATGTGATCTCATAGACATTTCGTCAAACAGTTGGCAGGCCATTTCTATTTACTGTGTATTTTAATAATGTTTGAACCGATGTATGACAAAGTCCAAGAATTAATTCACACAACTGATCTAACTCGTTATAACAATTTTTCCCTTACAACCATTCATTCATATTCCAACATATCACACCAATGATTAGTGCAGCAAGATAAAGAAGAGAACAGAAATATAGTGTACTGATCAATTGCAATCAAATATTCAAGAACAAGAAGATTTCACTGACCTGATTTTGTTGTTCATCCGATGTTAAGTAATTAGCTTGCTGTTCGCCTAAGTTTGATATAGAAAATTGAATAGATTTGGTACAATATAATGTGTTGTACTCAGTTTTGTCTCTGTATTGATTGTATGCTGCACCCAGAAATGTCTTCAACCAGCTATAACTGCTGTTTGGTGCAATCTTTGTAACCATATGATTAGTACAGATGAGCAAATACCCAAATTGGCTTTAAATGATACTCCAGACCTGCTATATATATACACAAAGGTGCCCAGACCCTGTAACCAACAACCTCTCACCACCTGCTATGTTCCACTGGAAATATGTTGAAGCATAGATGGAAATAGTGTAACCTAAGCTTTATAGCTTCAAGCTGCCCATAAATCCATCATATGCATAAAAAAAGGGAGTGAATCTTTAATTTTGAAAGGCTTATGCAGCTGCTAGCAATAAAGAAGAAGATATGTCAAATCTTCAGAATCCATTTGAGATTGAGATTGATGGTCTGGCAATGCGGAGGCAGTCCTTGTGCAAGAAGAAAGAGGTATACTGTATCACTTAGATTCTTTCTCAAGAGCTGTTACAAATTATCTTATATATCCGTGCCTTGCATCAACTATTGTAAGTAGTGAAGCCCAACATTCTAGCTAAAGATAGCGATCTACACAAATCATAACCCATTGTAGTTCCTGAAAACACAAACTAAGTTGTAGTAGGTACATCACTTGAAGTTAATTCCCCGATTTTTAGAAATCTAGTCATCAAGTGTGTTGGGTGGATATTTTGCAACCATCAATTTTTGGATCAATTGCAAAACAATGGTTCCAGCCACAATGTGTAAGACAGAGTCTCTCCTAATTATAAGGGAAGGCTCCCCCTGTCTATTGCTACTATTGCTACTGATAACACCTAATACCTAACTAAGATCTACGATTATGTACACTAAGCTAATCAATGGGCATTACATTCACCATATCCTATTTCTTCAAAATAGGTGTTCTTCCTTTATCATTTCCTCTTCTTTCAGGATATATGTTCTTCTCTTACAATAAACTTTCAAGTACAATTTAGTAAAGTTAATAACAAGATTCTCATGAAAGCTCAAAGTCGTCCCATGATTCCTTACGTGAATTCAAGAAAAAAAATGAAACAAACGTGTAGCTCAAAGTCTCCAACATATATTCCACCTTAAATTTACAAACACAGAAAATAAAGACAATGCAAAGTCTGCAAGCTATTTCCTTGCTTGAGCATTCTACACTAGTTTCAAATGTAATAAGTAGCTCAAAGTCTACAAGATCAAGTCCGAAAACCCAATTATAATTCTAAACACAATAAGCAACTCAAAGTCTACAAGATTGAGTTTAAATCCCTCCTAGATAACATAATAGCACTCACAATCAACTCTAGGTAATGTCATCACATGACAACTTGTTTCAACACAGTCTGAAAGCAACCCTCCTCTTTTATTGATTGCAATTTGATTTACATCTAAAGACAAAATTTTAGAGTGCACAAACAAACTCACAGAGTTTTGTTGCATTGCCAAAAGATGTTTATTTACAATAGGCCCTCTACTATTTATAGATGAGAAGCTAGGAGAAAAAGGTGGAAAAATTAACTAATTGTTGTTGACTTATTCAACATTGCAAGTCCTACCTTTCTAAACTTGCAATGTGATTACATGCAATTACAAGCTACAACTTTGCATGTAATGTGATCATATGCAATTACAATTTTTGACTTTACATGTAATTAGTCAAAACTAAATTACACATGCATAATTGAAACTAAACTTAGTGTCTGACAAGACACAAGTCTTACGGACATCATCCTCTATCTACGAGGTCGTCATGCTGCTGCAATTTGGCCCGTGTTTGAATTATTCAAGATTAGTGAAGACACTTTGTTTAGGAACACCAACTTGTGTCATTGATAGTTCTTATGTCCTTTGCCAACAAAATCCCACCTCATCTTCTTGTATGGGGTAGCATTGGTTCTTCATGGGAAATTCTCTTTGTGAAATTGAGGTGAGAAGCCCAGAGCATGAATGAGAAAACTTGAAATGGAGTTGCCGTGATGTACTTTGAGGGTTTCCAAAGTTGGATGACAACTTGACCAAAACCACAAGGCGATGGAGAAAAACCTCGCAAAAGGCAGCGAAAAGGGGAAAAAGGCTAAGGGCACTCAACAACACTAGGTCGGCCAAGGAAGAGATGAAAACATTTTACTAAAATTAAATCTCCCTCCAATATTGGGCGCTCAACAACAGTAGGTCGGCCAGCAAATGTAAATTATTTTTATTTAATTCCCTTTGCCCAAGAATGGGCGCCGCTTCCCATAAGTCGGCCGATAATTAATTGTTTTTTATTTTAGTTTTTAATTCGTAGAGAAATGGGCACTCAAGGCATGAGGTCAGCTCTTTTATCAAATTAAATATTTTATTTTATTTCCATTTAGAAAACATCAAAGAGCAGCAGGTCGGTCAGCATAAAGACTTAGTATTCTTCATTCAAACAACAGCAGGTCGACCAACATAAAGACTTAGTATCAGGTTACTTTCTATATATAACTTTTGTCATTTTTAATTTCTATCTTCCACTAAGACATGAGTGAAGGATACAAGTTTCCTTGCATAAATGGCTTCTCACTTTTGACATCAATGACAACAATCCAACACACAAATTTTGGCATCTTGCTGTATTTTCTCATAGACATGCAGTTCGCTATGAGTTGCTATTCCACGCGAGTCTTCAAACCATGTATTACATATTATATTATTTAATTTGCATAAAGAATTGTATTAATAAATAATCAACCCTTTGGAACGAGACGGTAGCTACATAAGCTTGCTCCATGAATGATCTAAAACAAGTTACTAGAAGGACCACCTAATGTATTCCTTCAGAATCTTAATATTTTTTATTTTAATGAAATTAAAATTTTCATGTATAGGTGAAAGGTTGTATTTCCTTAACTAGAATAGCTAGCCTCTAATGAAGTATTATTTGAAATGTTGCTTGCTGAAAAATTCATTAAACGTTCTATATAGGTTTCAGTCTCCATCAGAAAGTTTAAAGAGTGATATCATTCCGAATATTCATATTTGCCATTTAGATAAAAATAAATTTGCTTTTGTTTTTATAGATCAACCTACTTATACTCCTTTGTTATAAACATTCTTGTGCAATAATAATTGTGGTTATTGAATATGAGCTAATCCTAAATTTTAATTTGTGTCTATACAATGGCAGGCTAAAGATCCATCTTTACCTCGTAGTGATACTTTTGAGGTATGAATTGTTTGTAAACATATTATTTGTATGTTAATTCTTCTTGTTTCCAATAAATTTTGGAAATTGTGTGATTTCTGGTATAATCAGACTAATATTTTTTTTCACTCTTTCTTATCTCAAGATTGGCATGTCTTAGTTTACTTTATATTTCAATTTAGGACCAATATATTTAAAAAAATTGTTTTAGCATCGTTCCATAGAGGCTTTTGGATAGGAGGACAAGTGTTAGGGACAACAAAATATTCCCCAAAATTTGGGGAGAACAATTAAAAGTATAACAATTAATATTTGGGACACTTCAAAACCCAAAATAGTGAATGGAATTGTACTTTATCATTTATTTAAACAATTTGACAAAAATAAATTGCAATTTATCATTTATATAAACAATTTGACAAAATTTTGATCCAAAATTCTGAATGCATATTATAATATTCAGTTTCATGACTTCATAAAGTTTGTAATACAAATTACAAGTATGACGGGGCAATGGCTTATTAAACTCATTGTTTGATGCAAATGCTATAGAAACTTCTCATTTCTCTAACTATTAGACTAATCTAGCTCCTACACTTAGATACCAACAAACTTGTATGTGTGGCTTGATCCTCAACAATTTGTATTTTTTTGTTTAACTCTGCCTGTACTCAATCGTGTTGTGATCCATGAAACTCAAGGTACCATGTACAACTACAAGCCTCTCTACTCTCCAAGTGGTAAACATGTGCCTCTTGATAGAGTGGATAAAGCTATATGTAGACTAGTTCCTCTTAGTAGTAGAGGAGCTACAAACCTATGATAATGGGTGGATGGTTTATGTGCTTATTGGTGATAGAGGCCCATATGATTGCTACCATGTTATTGGGTTGTCTTACCCCAAATTCTTCCTATTTAACTTTGCCAAACTCATGTAGCCTTTAATTTTGTCAAGTTTGGTCCACTCTTGTGCAATCAATTAGGCCTTCTCTATAGTGTACATCTTCTTGACAAACATTCGTGAAGCCTCTTTTCTCCTCCATGTCATTGACATTGACAGGGAGAACTCTAATAGGTCCATGCACATACCACTTCAGGCTCAATGCATAGGCAGCCATATGCAAAGGAGTATCAAGTTTCTCCCACCTTTGCTAAATGTAATAATTGAACAACTACAAGTGGGGCCTCTTTGTCGTACAAGGGCATTCATTTTCCCAAGCATGCTATTGAAGCTTTCATATAACTCCTCATTCTTGGAGCGTTGGAGTCCCATATTAATCACCATGCAAATTGGGGATATAATGGTGGTGATGTATGTGGCGTCTCCCCAAAAAGTGTTGCTCGTCACCACTTCCTTCACCCTCATCTCCTACTTTGTCTTGGACTTAGCTCACCGATTCCACTCTTGTTTCATAACTATTTGTTGGACTAAATGCCTTTTATAACAAATGCACCAGGTAGGTTCAACAAAGTATGGAAAGACTTGTAGATGTGGGATAAACCTGCCATTTAGTCTGCGAGATTGAAAGGCTGACTCCTTATCTATTCTAATTTAATCCTAATTGTAAAAGGAAAAGAGAGAGAAGTGAAAAAGGAATAACTGAAAGTGAAAGGCTTACATTGAATATATATCCTTTTATAATCTCTAATAGAGCTTAGCAACTCACGACAGTAATGGTGAAAATACAACACAAGCATGCGTGTGACAAAACGACATAACTAAATCTATTAATGGAGCAGCAATTTTGGAAAATCCTTATACAAAGCGCCTGTAATAACTGCATCATCCCAAAAATCCTCTAAGTTGGGTTAGAGTTTTGGGTTTTTGCCAATCCTTATAGCTTTTATCTTCTCTTCATCCACGCTTACTACCCGGGCATTGATTTTATGAACTAGATAAGGATTTCTTCTAGGCCAAACTCACATTTCTACGCTTTAGCAAATAAGGATTTCGATTCTAGGATACTTAGGATTTCTACAATATGTTGGAGATGCTCCTCTCATGTCTTGCTATAAATGAGGATATCATCAAAGAATATAAGTAGAAATTTTCTTAACTTTCTCCGGAAGATGTGATTTATAAATGATTGGAAAGTGGTTAGGGCATTAGTGAGGCCAAGGGTAAGACTAGGCACTCAAAATGCCCATAATGGCATCTAAAGGCAGTTTTAGGTACATCTTTTCTCATCCTAATTTGGTGACACCCTTATCGTAAATCAATCTTGGAGAAATATCTGGCATCATGAAGCTCATCAATGTGTTCATCCAGTCTCAGAATGGTATAGCAGTTCTTAATGATTTTTTTGTTCAATGCTTGGTAGTCTATACACATCCTCGTTGTTCCATCCTTCTTTTTAACCAGCACTACTGATGATGCAAAAGGGCTTGTACTAGGCTGAACGTGTCCCATCTCTAAGAGTTCTTTTATAGTCTTCTTAGGCTGTCTATGTGGGGTGGTAATGACTGGTTTCACCCCTTTTTCTAATTCTATGATATGTTCAAACCCCCTCTTGGGAGGCAAACCTTGTGGAATATCATCAAACACCCTTTTATGCTTTCTAATGATTGGTTGAATATCAATGTGTATGGTTGACCTTTGTGGAGTTGATTTGTTCAAGACCAAACATTGGGTAGCACACTCACCGTGCCCACGCTTGAAAATCTTTTCCATTCTTTTGCAGGATACTAGCTTTTGGGAACCATCAGGTATTCCCTCCAAAGTGATTTCTTAACCTTCATGTTGGAAATGAATCCTTAAATTAGGAAGGCCAAATTTGAAACACCCTAGGGAGTATATCCATGGGGCACCTAGAATTATACGTGTCTAATGGTACCACATGCAAGCCCACTTTAATGGGGTGTTTTCCCAATGTGATTTCTTGTTGTGGAATTATCTTTGTACATCTAACCAAAGATCCTATAAAAGTAGCTCCTGGGCTGCCGTAATTCCTTTAAAATTTTTGGTCTTTATTTTTATTTTTGTAACAAGTCTTTCATTAATGAAGTTGTGGGATGCCTCACTATCTACAAGAGAGATAACTTTTTGTCCCTTAATGGTGCTCCTAATCCTCAAAACTCTATTCTTGGAAGCTTGAGTGAAGGTGGCTATCACTCCATATTCTTCCTCTTCATTTTCATGTTTTTTTTTTTTTGCTTGCATGTTCCTCCTCGAAGGTCTCTTCTATCTTTAGGGCTCGTCCTCTTTTTAAGCATCTATGCTTTGGTTCCCACTTTCCCCCACATCTGTAACATATATTTCTTTTCATAAGTTCCCCTTTATGACAAATGTGACCATGTTCCGAAGGCTCCTTGTATTTATAGCATAGGTTCTTCCTCTTAAGCTCTTCCAGTTCCTCTTTGGTAGGAAATTTTTTGTGAAGCCCATTTTTCTTGGGGAATTGTTGGGTATGTTTGTTTGGGGGTCTGTTGTTTGCTGACGAGACTTCTAATCTTAAGGTTGTTTCAAAGGTGTCTTCAAGAGTTGCAGGCTTTAGGGCACTTACTAACCCTTTTAGTCTAAGTTGCTGGTTCGGATTCGGGTTCGAGTTCGAGAATCGGGTTTGAAATTCATTCAATTTTTTTTGGGTTGGGTTCGGATTCATTTTGGGTTTGTCCATACAAAAATATATGTTTTTTAAATATATATATATATATATATATATATATATATATATATATATATATATATATATATATGTATGCATGCATGTATGTATGTATGTATATGCAGCAACAAATAAGTTCATACACCACTGTGCTAATGTTAAAGCAACATAGCAAAATATACCACCATATATATTAACGTTTTAGTCCAAATGACATAACAAAATGCCGAAATACACCACCATATCAATGTTTCAGATAAAAAACAATAATGTCAACATTAATAATCAGTCATCACTGATCAAATATCATCATCATTCGGCTGTTGCAAATTAGAAGCACAAATAGTGCCACTAGCATCGGTACAAATGCACAAATGACATATAAAACAACCTTTTTGGCCTTTTTAGTGATCACTTTTAGGGTTGGAGGGTCGAATAGACCAAATTAGGCAAAATAAACTTTAAAAAAAAGTCAAAAAATGTGTTTTTGGACCAAATTCGGCCTGAGTTTGTCCGCTGGAAATCACATTCACTCTCTTCCAATTCCTCCCAGGTCCCTCTGTCAGAATTTGCAGCAAATTTTGGTGTCTGCAGCCGAATTTGTCACGGATTTGACAAGGACCCAAATTTGTGAAGAATCGAGCCCGACTTTGCCAGGTCTGGGAGCGAATCTGGTAACTTAGCTTTTAGTGAATCCTTTAATCTCTCTACAAATAGATAGGTAAGTCTATCATCATCCACCCCTGAAACTCAGACTGAAATTCTTTGGAATTCAGCTATGTAACTCTCTACTACTTGTTTTATCTAAGTCAACATTTTAAAATCTTCTTGGGGGTGCTTTCTATCAAACCTTTTAATAAGTTTCTATGAGAATTCTTCATAGGAAGTGATATTTTGATGACCTTGGGTGTGGGTTCCATCCTTCCACTCATGGGCCCAACCCTCTAAATGGAGGATGGCAAATTGGAGTGCAGCTTCTTTGGTCATTGGGCTGAGAGTGAAATAGGTGTTCAATTTTCATAGCCAAGCATGAGTGGTAATTTTTCTATATCCATCAAAATTTGGAAACGTCGCTTTATTTACTTTATGTTTTAAATCTTTATTCAGGCGTCTCCTTACTTAGGCGTCATTTTTTTGCTTCACAAAATTCCTTAAATGTTATAAGTTTTCCGATTTCCAGCTCAAGACTTGCATAACCTCTAGCATTGTCTATGGTGCTATTTATAGGCTGATCATTTTCTTCTTCCTCACTTGGTATATCTTCTCTAGGTAGGAAAGTTGGTTTGGGTACTCTAGATGTTGATGACCCATTATTCTCCAAGTGGTTGGAACTTATGTTCTTCCCATTTAAAGAATTATTCTTAAAGTTATTGATTGAGTTCCCCATATTTTGCAAAGCTTGGAGGAGTGCTTGGTTTGATTTTTCTAACTTTTGGTTTTGGCTCATAAGGGTTTAATCAATAAAAGTTCTCATCTCATTGGCCATTTCATTCATGGTGGCTTTACTCCCCCAAATCTGATAGGTTTGCATTAACCACTCTCCACAGGATGGCATGATTATGCTATGATACCACTTGTGATGTCCCCTACTAGGGATTGCCTATTCAACATGCATCATGCTACATTATTATGTCTTAACTAAATTAAGGAGTAGTTAATATGCTCATAATTCAAATCTCAATTGCTATTTAAACCTTAACTTAACTTCTTTCCTAACCCAACGAAGGATGGCGTATTACTGTTATAGGGCGCTAAAACCTTCTCCATAATTAGGCCCAAAGGTTTCATGAACTCCTGTCAATACCACCACTTGGCCCAAGGGTTTCTTGAGCTCCTGTCAATACCACCACTTGGGATGTAATTACTTGCCCCTCCCTATACAAACCAACCTATTGAAATATTGAAGATTAGGCCAATATAGTTTTCATTGTATGGATATAACATATATATTAATATGTAGACATTTGATTCTCTCTATTAAGGATAGACACACACACACACACATATATAATGGTATATATGTATTTGTTGTCCTCAATTTTGAGATCACAAAATTGTGGCAACCCTACGGAATTTTCTTGTCAATTTGTAGTAGTATCCTCTATGATTTGAACGTTCTGGATAAAGTGTTAATAAAGATAATTCGTCATCCCGGAAAAGTTCTTTGTAACACACGTTTCATGCGTTCTTAAGTCCTTTTCTTTGTTTTTCTCTTTTTTATTTTGCGTTTTTAATCTTGATTTTCCCTTGAGTCGATAGCCCTTTGAATTACGCTCGTTTCGAGCTAACTTAGGCATCAAAAGGAGTAGTATAACTCAAGTTATGATGTAAAAGGTGGGGTTTTTCAGGCTGACTGCATATTCTTTGAAAATCCTTAAAAGGTGGGGTTTTTGAAGTCAATTGCACGAGTTCGAATTATATTTGATATATTAAGTGGATTTTATAGTCCATTTTCAAATTTCAACTCATCCCGAGTTGATTTGATTATAGTTTTTAATGCTTTTATGAAATTAGCTTTAATATAGTCTAATTTCATGTTACTTTATTAAAATACTATAGTTATATATTAAATTAATCTGAAATTAAAGGCTTAAGTGTTAAAGGTGTTGTTTTTATTCAGCATTGCATATCATCAAAGTGCAAAATGCTTTTGAAAAACTCACCTCTAAGTCTTTTTCTTATTAAATACGTTGTTTTTAAATGCAATTGCATATCTAAAACAACGTATTTAACTCTCCGGGTGGCT
>MU227415.1:70374-81118 GCA_018584345.1 Thuja plicata
AAGATTGGAATGATCTTGACTCTATTGCCCATGGTAGAATAAGGCACTGGTCTAATCATTATTTGGATTATAGTTATTCAGTTCATTGTTTATAGTTTTGTGATATCTTATCTATCTGTTCATTTCATATTACATACACATTTACTAAATATTCTTTCAAATACTTAAAGTATTTTAGTTTACAGCTCGTGATATATTGATTTCAGTTATATTTATTTCAAGTTCCTTGCCATACTTTGAGAGACGGAAGTTTGAGTTCCATACACAGGTTATCTACTATAAAAAGCATGTTCAGGTGAAGGTTCACCCGCCTTGGTCCTACAGAGCCAGAAGCGTAGGGGAAGAGGATCATAATTGATCATTCCCGTTAGTTGGCCAAAAATAATTGGATTTCCCATCATTGGATTGACAAGTCCAAAGGAAATTCAATTCAGCATTTTTGGGCACCAACACATCTGTCATAGGAGTACCCCAACCATAAGTAGCTAACATCTGACGAGCAACATCGAAATGCTCAATGGCTGTGGCAATCTGACTGTCATTTACCTTTAGTTGCCCAACTAAATGATGTCTCTGAAATTCAAGACTCCCATGTAAGCTCTCTGACCCACGAGCCGCACTGTGATATGCAACTGTATCTGCAATGGTCACCTCATGATCACCATCATGTGTTCCATCACCGGTGCACACATCATCAACCAAGGCAATGCTACTATGGACTTCAAAAGATGGATCAAAAGACATTGTAGAAGCTGCTGTTCCGAAAGTATCTTCACACACTTCTTCCATGGTAATTGTATGTCCATCCGTGGCACGATCCTGGGACTCATCGCCAATTAATGAATTTTCTAATTCATTCTCTAGGGTCTGATATGAAAGTTCAGACTCACCGTAGCATGAGTTTTCATCGTAAATTACATCATTGGTACCCAAATCTCGAATACCAACACCATCCACATGTGAAATCTCTGTTGTTTCATGTGATGCAAACACAACTCACCGCTGTCATAGAAATCAGAATTGTTATCATGACTGATAACAATTTCTTGAGCGATGAAAGTACCAACATTCTCCTCAATTTGGAAGTCATCATGAAGTGTCTTGTGCCCAACATCTTCCCTAATGTAAATCTGATTATTACCCTCTATAGGATCAGCTGCATGCCGATCACTAGCTGCTGAAAATTCATTGTATAGGTTTCTAGACGCATCACCTGCAAGGACCTCTTGTTTCTCTTCCTTTTTGTTTTGTGATGTAGACCCCTTAAAATGAATGTCATAAACCGTCTATGGTTGCTGAGTTTGAAAGCAATTCATCCATCCTTTTTTGATTTTGCTTAATCTTCTCCAAGTTTTTCATTATGGCATTTGATTGCTTCCTGGAAATAATCATGCTATTCAATTGGTTTCTTTGTTTGAATGATTTCCTGGATTTTTCCATAACTGAAACAATTGCAAGAGTGCTGGTCACTCAAAAATCAAATGTGTGAGCACAATGATTTCCAACCCCAACAGGATGGCAGGAAACCGCTCTGATACCACTGTAAGAACCCCTGGGTTCTAACTCTGACAAACATTGGACTATGGTTTAATTTTGGATGTTTGACATTTGTCAAACACTTTGCATGCAAGCTTAGATTCTTGTTCGGTCTTTGCAAAGTTTAAACACTTTTTTGGTTTTGAAAAAAAAATGCTTTTAATGGATTTTTTTGACCATATAGAAATTACAATGCTGGAAACACTAGTTACTTTGCAAACTATGCCCAAGAATACTCTATTTGCAATTGATATATTTGAATTTAATTACAATGATAGTCAATGCATTTAAATTTAACTTAATTACAATATCAAAACCTGGAGAATGATCACACGTCCTGGGAAATGATTAATCCTTGATGTTGATGCTGGTATAATAACACTGGCACCTTCAATTGCAAAAACGAGCCCTCAACAAACATACAAAGACTCTCTAACAATATTGCAGCCCTTTAGAAAGATCAACACTGTCCCACAAGAACTACGACAACCAATTAAATCAAACGCAACTTTAGGGTAATGCTGCGATCTGCACCAAATCACCAACCGCCGACTTATAATTATTCCCTGAATAAAAACGCTGAAACCCCTCTCTCAAATCGGTCCCAATTTGTGGCACAATTATGGTCTTTGAATAAGGCCATCACAAGCACAATTCACTGACAATGATTCACCAATTCAAAGTGCATTATCTTGACAAAATTCACAATTCCATCAGATCAAAGATTTGAAAACCCTTGGCGCTCAACAACACAAACTCACCAAAAAAAATGCATCAAGTATTATTCGATTTCGTCTTGCATTGGCTTTTATAATTCTCCAAGAGAAATCGATCATGAGTCTTCAATTGCACTCTCCGCATAACTTGAAACAAATACTTAGCTTTTGTGCTATTTTCTTTTGTTGATTTCATAATTTATTATTTAATTCCGACACTCAAAGTTTTGCGCCAACATAAGGATTAATTATAAAATGATCATTGAAGGCACTTTAATTATATAACTTAGCCCTTGAACTTATTATTTTTATAATTACTCCTTTATAATATATTATTAATAAAGTAATAATAAAATAATCGTGCACATCGGCTAAAAATGCTTCTCCAAGGAACCAACGATAAATCGAGATGTATACTGCAAATGTTAGACATCCAAGTGCCTTGCCCAACATAGCAACTGCATGAAATTGACTTACTATAAATATTAAGTCCTTGAAAGTAAGCTCTGTTGACGCTACCAAAACTCAACACTGCCTCCAAGTTGATCAGGGGCCCTGCCAAAGATAGAAATCTTGACTACCCTGAAATAGACACTTACTATAAATAGTAAGTGTGCCAATCTGACTGAACGAAGAGCAATCCAAGAACATTCCTGATCTCTGGAATGGGGAAGTGACCTCTGGTGCTGCCAACTGAGACCCTCTATCCATCTGATTAGCCTATGAGGGTCAAATAATAAACTAATCCCATGAACTCTGACGCTCATGAAAAATGGGGACATTACAATATTATAGCAATACTCACCAAGGTGCAGCCATTCGATCCAAGCTCTTTGCTGTCCGGAAACATAATTCCCGAGATACCCTTCCACCCATTTGCTTACTATTTCCATTTGTCCATTTGTCTGTGGGTGGTAGCTTGTACTAGGAGTGAGCTGAGTCCCAATCAATTTGAAGAGCTCCTATCGAAATACACACAAAAACTCTTTGTCCCTATCACTCACAACACTCTTGGGCATCCCATGTAGTTTGAAAATCCCCTAAAGAACAAATCAGCTACCTGTGCTGAGTAATATGTTGCTGAAATGGCCAAGAAATGTGCAAATTCAGTCAACCTGTAAACCAAAACATATATGCAATCTTTTCCTTGGGTAGTCTAGTGTTGAAGTCCATTCAACAATAGCCTTGATCTTCTCAAGACCAACTCTCACTCCCTCTACACTAATGATGTGACCCAAATAAAGAAGCTTTATCATACCAAAGGCACATTTGGATTCCTTAGCAGACAAGGATTCACTCTCCAAAATGCTAAGAACCTCCTTAAGATGCATATATGTTTCGATGTGGTCCCTAAGTAAACTTAAGTACATGTGTGTCAAGAACCTAGGAGAAGAACTTACTAGGTGCAACACTTAAACACAACAACATATTGAATTCTTTATTTTTCTCCTCATTTTAGATGCATGCAGAGGGAATATTGGTGCTAAGGTGCCAAATCTTATGATGACTTTAATTTGTGTATTGAGCCAACCATGCATGTAATGTCCCCTTTTCGGGCACATTATTTCTGCTGCATCGTTAGCTGTTTCATCATGGTCTGGTGAGCTAACCAACACTTTATTTGGGTCATTGTGATATTTGGCCTAGATAATTCCAGTTTCAAGCCAATCATAGCAGTTTCCACAGGGTTTCTGGATACTTACTATTTTTAGTAAGTCGGCAGAGTTTAGTTTTCTTGGCATTTCAGTATTGGACTTGGAGCGCCTCGCCGAGAGCTTTCCGGCAAGCTATCACACGTCCTCTTCCGAGTTCGTTTGGTCCTCCATTTTAATGCCAGAAGATTCCGTACTTTATTATTATGCCACTTTATGACTTAACGGTTATATTTATTTAAAGTGACTTAAAGTGGGAATATGAAAAGACAGAGAAGGGAAACTGAAGAGTCACAACTGCTGCTTTAAAAGAAGGATTGGAGTCTCATTCTAAATATGCTTAGTTTATGAATTTATTTCTTTTAGAGAATCCAGGAAGCTTCAACTTTTGATTCTGAAACCTGAGGACGGAAACCTTCAGGCTTTCTCGGTGGATTGGACGGAAACCTAGTTCATCTCAGGGGTGGATTCACAACAGAGTTCACCATTGCATTTCCACGTTCTTTTTGTTATTTGATATTCTGTTGCATATTGTAGCTTGGATTTGGATTGTGAGAAATCCCATTGTTATTGTATTGCTGTTGTATAATGCAATAATATTTGCTAAGGGTTTTCATGGAATATATTGCTGGTTATTGTTGTTGAATCATTGGTTTATTGCATGCATCTATTTGTTTAAATTTGCATGAGATATCTTTGTGGAAAAATCGGGAAAATACCGGTTTGGGACATTTCAGTGGTATCAAAGCTAGTTTTCCTGCTAGCCTGTGGAGTTTATTCAGAAACAAGTTTCTAGAAAGGTTTATCAGAGAGTTTCAGAGTTTCACAGAGTTTCACACCTTGGTCGTGGTATTCTAAGAAATCCTACAGCAGTGATGGAGTAAAACTGTGGACTGGTTTTTGTGGAATTCAAGCTTTGTGCATGTTGGTATCTTTCCTTACGTTGAAGTGTGGGCAAGACTGTATTAATCCTGTGAAGGTCAAAGATCTCCAAATTAGCTTTCAACGTCTGCAGCCATCTGAATGGGAGCCTAACCATTGGCGTCTCTAAATGTCACTTGCTGGTATCGTTCAACAAAGATCACTGTGCTTTCCGCTTGGGAGGAAGTCTAGGACTTCTCCATGTACTCTCTGTGCATTTCGGGTGTATAAGTATTGCGAATGCTATTCGGTTATATACAGACTAGGGGCCGCGTGAGCTTATTGCCCGTGGTTCATATAGGGTGCTCGGGCTGCGTTGGAATTGATAGCGGGTGTCAGCAGGTAGTCACGTACGTTATATAGAGGCTCTCCGTCCAACAACATTGACAGAATGTGGAAGGTGTGGTCACGGGCCCGATATCTCCTACCACATCACCACCGCTGCATATGCCAACTTCTCACGCGCCAAGTCTCTCTCCACTGTCCAGCCTCAGCGTTGGATCATTCACAGCTAGAGCCTGCGTGGCAGTAATGACAGGTGCATGATAATCAAAATTCTCCCTACATGCATAGTGGGAAATGTAATGAAGGGATTGAGTTTTGTGATTCATTAATCGGTGACTATCTAAATCTGTCGTAAGAAGTGAATATTGATAGCTCATTCTATGAAATACGATGATTTTATTTTAATAGTCATTGCCGAGAATATATATTATATATCTAAGCAACTAAAGCTATAGCCGGTGAACAAAGCTCGTGAATAAATATTTGCGGAGCATACATTTGGGCTTCTTCTGGCTTCTTCAGCACATTGCCGTTTCAGCACAACTTGTGAATTACCATATGTGGTGTTCGATTTAATTTTCGGTATACTGAGTAATCTTTTTTTTGCCATGAGTCGAAGATTATTCACGAGGGGGAGAAATCTGCATAGACCTTCTGATCATTCAGCCAGGGAAGTGACTTTGCTAGGGACGTGGGAAGTGAAGCAGGAACCGGGCTGCCATCCACCTGCTGGAGCTCTTCACGCATTCCAGAAAGTAGATACATGGAGACCATAGTGGAGGTGGTAATCTTGGGAATCAGTCTTCTATTTCCAGGTTGGAAATACATCCCTTCTGTATTGAAACACAGAGCTGGAAAATTACTTCCATTTGTATGGGCATGTTTGAAACAACAGTTATGAGCAGTTCATTATAGTGGTGAAGGGGATTAATTTGCAGAAATAGTTGAAGTTTGTTCTTTTCCAATCCGCTGGATAAACCTTTGGAGGCCACAGAGGAGTCCTAGAGTTTTTGTTATCCTGCAGGCCAAGACATAGTGACAACAATCTGTGATATAGTTGTGCAACTGATCTATTAACTGAGAATGTGCATGGTGCTAACAATGCAGAAATTGGGTTTTGTATGTAAAGTTTAGAGATTTACAACAAGTTTTTTTTTAATCTCGAACAACTGACCAAAAAATTGAATGATTTCCTCAAACAGTGCTTTGTCTTCGTCACAGTAAAACTAAAACTCGGAGGAATCAGATTCGATTGCAAACTGTTTGACAAAATGCACGAGAAAGAGAGTGATAAGTTTTGAGGAAATCAGCGAGTAAGTATTCTCAGAGGAATAAGGCAAACAAAGATGGATGCCTGCGAACTGTATCTACATAGAAGAGCAATATGTTGATCTTTCATTGTATGCTGAATTTCATTCTAAATTGTTGTTGAAGCAGTTCTCGTGTTGTATATGGTGGCTGAAAATTCCATACTCGGAGAGTGAAACTTTGTCTGTGGTAGTTACAAGTTATTCTGAAGATTTTGAGCAGTGTAAGCTTGGACATTCACCTGCAGAGACAAGTAGTTTCTAGCCAAGAAAGATGCATGGTTTGGGAAAAGTCTGGAAAGATCTTATTAAGGTACAACAACAGTTAGCCCAGATTTCACAACCTGATAAAGGACAGAAATACTCGGCATGTATGATGAATATAACACACTTCCTCCACAGGTTCAGAAAGATTTAACCTTCTCTAGTTTCATGGAATTTCATCCAAAGCTATAACATAAGACTTTGATGGCAAAGAAGCAGTGTCAGGATTTGGCTCGGGATCTACTTGCACAAGATAGGTGCATAAATTTATATGAAGAGTTTCCAGCTATCATTAATCAACCCATAAGTGAACAAAAACTAAACTAGTTATTGAAGAAAAGCCTTATGAAGTTGTCATCGAAGCAGGAGATTGTAAAACAAATATTGAATCAATGCATGAAGGAGAGGCTAGAGAAGAGCAACCAACTTCCATTGATTCTCAGCCTACACTTGATCAAAGAAAAGATGGAAAAGATATGGTTAAAGATTGTGACCACCAGTTGGATGACTTTAATAATTCATGTAATGAGGAGTCATGTGCCTTCTTTAGCAGCACCTCACTTATGTATAATGCTGATTTGGATGACCCATTAGATAATACATCCCAAAATAACAATGATGAGAAGCATGCCTTGAAGAGTCAGCTGAAAGTCAATAACGATGCCATTATTGCAGCTCTTGTTCACTATGATAACACTCACCAGATTATTGAGGATCTTTACAGGAGAGCTCAGAAGGAGAAAGGACAAGGTGGTATAATGATGAGATCTTATGTTGCAGATTTATAGGGGGTCAAATCAGCTTTTGAGGATTGGAAATCAGAATATCTGTGTTTACTTTCAGATCGTGACTACCTGTTGCAGGTTGCTGAAAATTATGTTGAGCAGTTGAGGAAAAAAGATGACGAGGTTAATAAGCTCAGCAGAGAGCTTAATGTTGCTCAGGAAACTTTGGAGCACTCACATCTTGCCCTTCAGGAAGCAAGAAATCAGATTGTTGCCACTAGTCAGTACATGGAATAGGACGACAAAGAAAGGTCTGAGTTTTTTCAGGAACTTGATAGCATACAACAGACTTATGACTTGGATAGTTGTCCTAAAAGATCAGATAACAAATCACTAGGTGATCCAAAACTTCTTTATGAGTTTGATAACTTTCAGGCGGTTGACAATTCCTTGTTTGAGATGGGTGCTGATTTGACATTTGATAATCCCCTTTCTGAGCTAGAGGAGGAAGATATTTCCTATCCCCATGACGAGGACGAGATTGATTGCAGGATTTGGGACCCAGGTTCAGTTACTATAGACGAGTCTTGGTCACTAGAATGGAGTAATGAGATGTCTAGTGTCGACGGTATCCAGGAGACAGCTGCCTTGTCACCTTTGACAGAGGGACATAATGCTGATTGTAAATCAGCCTTGGATAGAGACTTGGTTATCAGTATGACCAAAGGGTACATAAGGGGAGAAGACAATGTTGGTGAGTATTTCTTGATTCATTCCCCTCTTCACACAGCTGGGACTCCACTACATTACCGTACCGATTCATCCAGTGCCTATAGTAACTCTATCATCACAGATTTTGAGCATGATGATGACGATTGGGTAGAGTCTATTCAGTATGGGATGGTTGAGCTTGGTATGATGATTGTGCTTGATGGTGTGAATTTTTCACACATTGATGTGCATTGTATGACTTTGGGTTTAGAGTGACAGTTATGGAATCCTAATGCTGATTCAGGATTTCCAAAGGAGTTGGTTAGTGCATCACATTATGGCCACATTGTATGGGATGCATTCTGTTTTCCATTCAGCTCACCTACGAAGGACCTTCTTTTCCGATTATTGCATAGGTGTGGGATGGGTGATTGGTTTGGTACGCTTCCCTTCTTGAAGGAGGAAGCCATGCCCTGCAGTGTCGATAGTTTGTTTCTTCAGTGCAGATGCCAGTTTGAGCTACAGACTAGAGGGGCAATGTTGTGGCAGTTGGACATTTTGGACAATTCACTCATTATGGGCATTGATCAACAGGATATTTCAATCAGCTGGGGAGATGGATGGCCCGTTTGTTTGTGGGATCCAGGAGGGATATCCTCACTATTGGTAATGATTCATGGAGCTGATTGGTATGAGGTTAGGCCCCCACCTTCATTTGACTTTAGTGGTGCTTGTGATTTCAGTTGGAGTGAGGTTCTCAGTTGGATTGAGGATTTTCTCACAGATGCTGGCAGCACAGAGCAGGTTGATTCGACTGACTAGGCACTTGGGGTGATTTGGGATCCTGGCATTAGTGTGATTAATGCCTTGTTGCCGTGTGGTTTTGATGAGTGGCTTTACGAGTCTGGACGTGTTGTTTGTATCAGTTTTGCACAACAGATTGGAAGAGCATCTTCCTTGAGGTTGATATGGGATCTAGGCATTTTGGTCACAACATACAGATACCCATTGCTTGAGGGCAAACAATCTTTGGGAAGGGAGGTTTTGTAATGTCCCCTTTTCGGGCACATTATTTCTGCTGCGTCGTTAGCCATTTCATCATGGTCCGGTGAGCTAACCAACACTTTATTTGGGTCATTGTGATATTTGGCCTAGATAATTCCAATTTCAGGCCAATCAGAGCAGTTTCCGCAGGGTTTCTGGATACTTAATATTTTTAGTAAGTCGGCGGAGTTCAATTTTCTTGGCATTTCAATGTTGGACTTGGAGCGTCTCGCCGAGAGCTTTCCGGCAAGCTATCACACGTCCTATTCTGAGTTCGTTTGGTCTTCTGTTTTAATGCCAGAAGATTCCATACTTTATTATTATGCCACTTTATGACTTAACGGTTATAGCTTTTTAAAGCGACTTAAAGTGGGAATATGAAAAGACAAAGAAAGGGAACTGAAGACACAACTGCTGCTTTAAAAAAAGGATGGGAGTCTCATTCTAAATATGCTTAGTTTATGAATTTATTTCTCTTGGAGAATCCAAGAAGCTTCAGCTTTCGATTCTGAAACCTGAGGACGGAAACCTTCATGCTTTCTCGGTGGATTGGACGGAAACCCAGTTCATCTCAGGGGTGGATTCACAACAGAGTTCACCATTGCATTTCCACGTTCTTTTTGTTATTTGATAATCTGTTGCATATTGTAGCTCGGATTTGGATTGTGAGAAATCCCACTGTTATTGTGTTGTTGTTGTATAATGCAATAATATTTGCTAAGGGTTTTCATGGAATATATTGCTGGTTATTGTTGTTGAATCATTGGTTTATTGGATGCATTTATTTGTTTTAATCTGCATGAGATATATTTGTGGAAAAATCGGGAAAATACCGGTTTGGGACATTTGAATGCAACTCTTGGGGATGAGTGTGATTCGAGTATATTTAAGTACTTATAGTCCAAGAGGCAAAACAAGTTATTGGGGCAAAGGTTGAATGACCTTGTTTATGTTCATTAGAATCTTTATCTTCATCACAAGAAAATACTAGTTAACAACTTATCTCGCATCGCTTTGAGGGAGGTTGATCCATAGTCCATTTGGGTCACCAAGGCTAAGAATATTGTATTTAGTGAGAATGACTTTGCATGGGTTAACTAGGCAGATCTAGAGGCAGAGATAGCAGCCATGGTAGAGGAGGATAGATCATGATCAAACTCGTTGGATGTAGGTGTTATTGATACACAAGTTGATATCATGGTTGCATCATTAGGGAGCTATTTCAGATGGCCACACAAGACTTGTCATAGAATTATAGATGTTGGGATGGGTGGTGCAAACTCTTTTGAGTGAGAATTATATTTTTAATTTTGATACCATGAATTTCACCATCCATGAGTTTTGTGCACACTTGACAATATTAAAAATAATATATATTTGAAAAGGCTGTTTCTTTCAGATAACATCCCATTTTGTACTCATGTGATTGATGCATACTTGTGTATGTGATCAAAGTAGCTTCTATTTGATTAGTTCAAAATGTCTTTAAGTTTTCTCTATTTAAGGGTGCATAATAAAAGCTTTAATGTAATGTCCCCATTTTGCGGGTATTAGAATTCGTAAGAATTAGCCTATCATTTGAC
>MU227415.1:82692-101818 GCA_018584345.1 Thuja plicata
TCAAACATTCAAAATTAAACCACAGTTCAGTGTTTGTCAAAGTTAGAGCCACAAGGGGTTCTTACAGTGGTATCAGAGCTTGCCTGCAAAGTGTTTGACAAATTGTCAAACATTCAAAATTAAACCATAGTTCAGTGTTTGTCAAAGTTAGAGCCACAAGGGGTTCTTACATTTAAATCCATAAAATCTCTACCTTTCATGTTTTTTCGATTCGCCAAGTTTTTACTGAGTTTGAATATAAGTCAAAATCAACTTGCCAAGTTTGAGTCTTGTAACTATGAGTTTGACTGAAGAGAAGTACTAATTTTCAGCTTTTACTAGGGAATACAACTTTTCTTTTGATTTTTTGGGAGGTATTAGAACTCTATTTACCAAACGTGGCTCAATTCTTACTTTTAGATGTAAATTTCCAAGCGTTATAATTTTGAGGTTTAATTGACTGAATATTTAGAAGTATCCTTTTTTGAAAGGATAATAACCAGAGTTACCCGGGGACCCGTCCCCGGCCTAAAACCCCCCGTTTCTGGAATGGGGACATTTCTGGGTCTGGGGGACAGCTAGGGGACGTCCCCACCCCGTCCCCGATTTTGAAAAAATGACAGGGGACGTCCCAGAAACTCAGGGATGTCACCCAAAATTGGGGGACGGATGGAAGTCCCCGGGATGGCTGGGGACGCCTTGGGGACGCTTGGGGACGCCTTCGAAGTCCCTGAGACGAATGTGCGTCCCCAATAGGATAGGCTGCATCAACACTTAAGAAAACACATTTTCTTATATAAAACCCTTTCTTTTTTAATTTTAAAGTGGACCCCTCCTGCCAAGTTTGCCCTATTATGCTTATTACTGTTTGATAGTTAATTCCTACTATTTGGAGTCCTCTGATTAGTATTTGGCAACATTACATAAAAAATGTTAAATTAAGAATGTTGTTACAGTCATGCTACACACTCAGAATCATATAGTAGACTGTTTGCAAGGTTTTGGGAAAGTATGAAAAGTGCATTATAGACCTGGAACATACATCTTTATGTCATTTGTGGTAATACATCAATGCTAGGTTGGTTTTGTGTTGTTTTGGGTCCTTTGTGGAAGATTTGGTGAAAAGTGGAGGTTGCATCAAGGTGCTATCTTGCTGTAACAGACCTATATCATGATCGGAACTGTATAGCAAACTTGTTCGTATTAATATTAGTCCATTTACAATGAATTGGAGGTGTAGTTTTAGGGGAGTAACAGTGTAAACCCAATTTAGATCATTGGAGAATATGGTCTAGAGTGAGAAGAGCATTGGGAGACATATACTTGATCCACTATTTGTAGCAGCCCTTTCTAGCGTTGATGTAAAACCTGCAACAGTCAACTCCAACATAGTGTCCAAGGTTTTTTAAGTTAGTATTTGATAGGAATGTTATTTCATGGACTAGCACTAATGTGCAGATGATTATCTTCCAAAGCAATTGTAACGCTATGCCTATAATGTGTACACCGATAATTTATATCAAACTTAAATGATAGTAGTGTGCTTCAATTTGGAAGGCGGGTTATTGTTCTTGTTGCTATGGACAATGAAGTCCAAATTATGTTCTTGGGTGTATTCCAATTTTTGTATGTTTTTATTTTAATATTACATGCACATTGACAATGAATTCCGAATTATGAATGCATATTGAGTATTGAGTTTGAATATTGAAATGTTGTATATTAAGGTTCTATGAGTATGATGTTTAAATGACATGCTTTATCCATGCTTTCATATGAATGTAATGTATATATGCAAATTTCCCTATATTTATATAGCCGTCCCCTTTGCCGTCTCTTGCCGTCCCCAAACTTGGCAAAAAAATTTCCTTCCCGGAAACCCGCCCCGCCGTCCCCTGCCGTCTCCGTCTCGGAAACTCGTGGCAACACTGATAATAACTTTTATGTATAATATGTGAAAGATCGATGTTTGTTAAGCAACTTTTCTTTGTTAATTGGATGACTATTGTTCATGATAGTTGAGAGGTTCATGCTTGTTAGATATTTGATAGTGATGGATAGTTATTTACCCTGTAAACTTTGGAATCTTGGTTTGGCAGCTTGATGGAGAGGGATTTTGACGGTGTCCCAAATTAATGATGCCCTATGCGATGAACATTATTGGATGTTCATTTACAATTTGTGGTTTGGTGGTGTTCTCCACTTAAACAAGATCTATTGTGTTTTTATTAGTGATCCATGTTAAACTTGGAAACTCTAAATGTTGGTCTTGTATCTGTCATTGTGTACAAGGACAGCTGGAATGGTTTTTGACACTAGGGCTACTGTAGATTAGTTGTTACATTTGCAAACGAGAGGGATGTCCATGGATCCACTATTTTCTATAATTTCTCTACTATGTATTGCCACAATGCTTCATGTCATAATGAGGGAGGATTAAATGCAATAGATTATGATGACTTTCATTGATATGCTATATGATTTTAATTCTCAACCTTATGCCATCACATTATTTTGTCCTCGTGAGATTACAATTCCTTATGGTTGGAGATATAAAATTTCTTTTGCAGATTTGCTTTGAACAGATTTATGTCTTTTGTGCAGTGCACTTTTCAAGCATTTTTTATGATGTGATATTTATATTAAGTTCACATCATATTTGTCATTTGTATGCCTTTGTGTATCAGATATCTGTTTCAGTGGAGATTTGATTTTGGTCATTGTAGGTGATAACCTCTGGTTTGGCAAGTATTTCAAGATTGCCATGGGGCTCACAAGCTTTACCCGATGTTGTAACTGTGAGGGAGGGAAGAGGGCAACCAGTGAGGTTATTGCAGTTGTATGAATTTGGTAAGATGTTTACCAAGTAAATTTGTACTTGACTTATTTGGATGGACATATGTTCATTGTTTAGTGAAAGTCTTAAAGTGCCTTTGTTTTGAATTGTGTCATTCTCAATTTGATGGATGTTTTTTTGGTCAAAGTAATTTTGTTAATATAATTCCTTTTTTTTATGGGAATACCAAATCTTCTGGCATTATTTTTAACTTAATATGAAAAAACAAGACAAAATGTGATGTTGTCAGGCCCTATTAATATGGATCCATATCCCCATTTCCTTTGAATTTTGTTTATGCAATTTCAGAAGCTGTTTTCCATAAAATCTGGCATTCAATTGTAGTTGCCAACTTAAACTCTTAGTTTCATCAGAAGAATTTGTAATAATCTACAGATCAGTATTAGTTACATCTCGTGTCCAATAAAATGCATGTTACCCTGATATGCTGATTATCAATCTTTCTACCCACCCGTTTCAATTAGCACCAACAAATCTAATGCACACTGGTACTATAAGAAGGAAAACTTGTTTCACCTTTTCTTTTTTCTGGTATGGTAGATAACAGGCATTCACAATCTTGCCTGAGTTGCTAGTTTAGTTACAAGATGAACAGCCGAGTACATATTTTTCCAAATTCTTTCTCCAGTCCATTAGGCAGTTATTATGTTTTTCATGAGAGCCAATCTTATGGCCTGAAACCCTAGACATCAAATATGTAAGACACAACATTGACTCAACAAAATGCCTTCCTTTCTAATTTGTGTATCCAACATGCATTAGTGAAATAGCATAGTGATAAGCCTCAAAGCACTTATGAAAATGACATCACCCAATCAATGCATTTTTGTCCTGCGAAGTAAAATAATGGATAATTTTACTGCTGTCGAAGAGATCATTCATTCCATTTGGCTGAAGTTTGAATATATGACTTGGGGTTCTCAAACCGGACAATTCAAAGGCTCTTAACCAGTGTAGCAGTTACACTTGTCCTCTGCATTCTGGTTGCCTATAGGTTCTCTCAGCATGTTGTCCGATGAATCCAAAGGTGTATCACAACTCTAATCTTCAAGTTAGCAATTAATGGACATTGGGAAGGTGGTTCCACTTGTTTGGATGCCTGAGGCAGGGTGATACCCTCAGTACCTATTCTTTTATCACAACACATAAACATCTCCTTCTACTTCGCCAGTAACAACAATATAGTCTCGTTTTTGGATTACCAATCTCTGAGTGAGGACAATTTTAATTGGGTTTCATTTCGCCAATGACACTGTCATTCCCTACCCCAATCCTAAAATAGATCTGAAGCCTCAAAGCTATGCTAGATCTGTATTAATATGCCTTTGGATAACTCATGAACCAATCCAAATCGACTCTGATCTTAAATGCTCTTTGTGCAATCAGGAAAATTTAGATTCAAGACATTTTGGAATATAGGAAAGACTGTTGGCCTACCACCTCTCTTGGTTTACTGCTCCAAATCAAACAAACAATATCCTCATGAGAGAATTTGAAAAAAGAGATGATGAATAAGCATCATGACTGGACCAACATATGGCTTTCAATGGCTGGATGAGTTTAGATAATTACATCTATTAAAATCAATCCATGTCTACTTGATGAACCAGGTTACCTTCCCTGAAGTACAGAGGCTGAAATTGTCCAAGTGCAAAGAAATTTTATTTATAAAGGAAATGGTACAACTTTCTAATACCCATATGTTGCATGGTCTCTGACAACACAAATCAAAAGCTTCCATTGTCTTTGTGATGAGCTCCCAACTATATGTAAAAAATCTCTTGACATCTAATTTTGACACTATACAAGGATGGTAGTGTTATTTGATGAAGTGGAATAGCTCTTATACAAACATTTACAGGCAGACATTTGAAGTGGTGCATTAGAACAAACATTTACAGACAGTTTATCCACACTACTTGGGTCAACCCCAACAGGGCTCTTCGCTGTAATGTCCCCTTTTTTTCATGAGCATCAGAGTTTGTTTGGATTAGCCTATCAGTGGCCCTCATAGGCTAAGTCAGTAGGATAGAGGGTCATTTGAGGTAGAAACCTAGTCAGTGGACTAGTTACTTTTCTTCTCTAGAGCTCAGTGGTACAGATTTGACATTTGTATGGGTTTCAAGGCTTCGTTTCTCATACTTACTATTTATAGTAAGTCTATTCTTGGTTAGTTTCTATTATTGGCAGGGTGTTCAGGTGTTGACACAGTCAGAGGGCATCTGGTATTGGATTGATCACTTGGGAGATTAGATAAGCTATCTATTGGTTTAATGATTATTAAGTAATACTTAATTAATAATATGGTTTAAAGTTTATATTATGTGACCAAGTTCATTAATTTTTTTAAAAATGAAATTATATTATGGCGCTAGCACATGGAGGGAGATATAATTGTTTTTTTAATTCAAATGTTTGTAAATTAGCTATGCCACAAATGCCATTAGTTATGTGAGGTGTGTAGTTGAAGCTAATGGTTTGAATGGCTTTGGGAGAAATATAAAAGCCTTGAAGAGCTAATTCAAAGGTCATTCTGGATACCTTTTAATTGTTATTTTCTGTGGAGATTTGTACAAGGGTTTCTGCATTTTCGAGCTTCTAGGATTGTGATTTCTACATTGCATAGCACTCAGAATTGGTGAAACACACAGCGATTTGTGCCACCAACGATGACTCTAAACCAGGAGTAATGATTGTTAAGAACCGGTTGAATTCCAAGAGTTTTGTAAGGTTTCAAGCTGATCATGGGTGAGACTTTAATTACAGTTTGTGATACTCATAATGACCAATATAGATTGAAAGAAGGCAGCCGTAGCAAGAAATCACCAACCGCGTGAGCCCAGATTGGATTGGGTTTGATAGTGAAGGCCACGATTGAGGGTGTAGTGGTAATACAATGGATGCTTAATCTCCAATGTTTGGTTTAGTCATCATTTTATCCTTTGCTGGCGTCCATTTGGTCTTCATAAACCCCACGACTATACTAGGTTTCTCGTAGTTCGTAGTTGGTTTCTTCATAGTATAAACAATTGCTTTGTAAATAAATCCTCTCTTTCTTGGTAAATGAAAGGATTGGATGTGTTAGATGGTTTATTCATTTGAATTTTTCAAGTATTTTTTATCATTTCAATTGCATGTGATAAACCAAAATAACAGAAAACTTGAACTTGCAAAACAACACAATACAAACTCAATTTTGTAAAAGCAATAGCTAGCAGGTAGTGAATTAGAGTATGAGCCAGAGTAGGCCTCTTACATTTGCCCAAAGATGGTGTTCTATGTTGAGCACTTCCTGGAGTTGAAGGACGGACTCATCGTTCAACCTTCTTACCTATCCCACCACTGGGCCCGTTCCCTTTGGATCCCCCTCGGCTCCTTTAGGGTGGGCTCTCATCGGTTCCGCATTGAGATTGATCATCATTTGCCTAGGGAGAGCAGGATCTACCAGTTATGCAGTATCGGTGAGGCGGAGATAGAGGAACACTTCATTTTCCATTGCCCGACTTACTACGAGATTAGAGGTAGATTCTATTGCCTTTTCACAGGGGTCCAGTCCCTCTCCACTTTTTTCAGATTCACTGACTAGCAGTGCCTTGCTCTTTATATTCAAGAGGTCGTCAGGCTTTGGGATCGCTCACTCCCGCACCGACATCAACACCAGGATACTATGCCTTCCTGCCAGCTTATTAACTCCTTCCTTGGGACACACTTAGCATGTGGCACGAAGCGCTAGCTTGGTTCCCCCTCTAGCCATCCTTGGTTTGTGATCCCCCCGGAAGGGTTCTCTTCAGCAGCAGGTCTCTTTTCCTGCCAGGAAGTGTCATAAGCGGACTGGCCACATCCCTACCAGCTCTATGGCGTATCCTTTGGTGTTGAGGTTCTTCACGTCTATGCAGATGTTGTAGTGGAGGTTGGGTTGCTTCTTATGGGGGCTCCCTTCTCCTCTTTTTGGTTTGGTTGTTGTTTTTTTTTTCTTTTGTTGCTTCTTTTTGGGTATCGTTTGGTGTCCCTGTTGTGGGCTGGCCCCTTCTCTTGTTTTTGACAATCCCGTGGACCTGTTTTGTGGTCTTTTGTTGGACATTAATAAATTTATCCTATCTTATCTTATACAAAGATGATGTTATCTGTGGTTTGTCCTCCTGGGATAGACAGACTGCGGAGGCAAGTAAGAAGATGCAAGCATTACAGAAGGACATGCACTGTATGATGAAAGAGTTCAAAGCAATGAAGGGGAGTAGTAGCAAGGGTGAAGGGGAGCTGTGGTGAACAAATTATAAGGAAGAGGATCACACAAAAAGCACGTGTCCTAAGAAGGCCTTCTGTGACATTTGTCAGGTATTGGGACACTCCATCAAGGAGTGCCCATACAACATGAAGAACCGAAGTGCACAAGTTCTCTTCACACAGGAGTAACCATCTATGGCCGTGGCAACAACGGCCACCCAACAACAACCGACAAATACAACTACGTCGTTTGGTGGTTACAGAAACAACTGAAGAGGCGGAAAAGACTAATAATAATAGCAACCAAAGCCAGATATAGTACGACGCCAAAGGAAGATCGATAATTCAATGTCGGGCCTGTAACCAATGGGGACACTTCACTCGAGATTGCTAGGAAGAGAGCCCCCAACATCTTTGTAGATGGTGTGGTCTCGGCCTTTATGAGGACACAAATTGCCTTAAGACGAGAGTGAACCTGTTGAATATCAACGGGTGTTGGCACTCACAAGGGCACAAGTGAAGAAAGCTACATACTCAAACCCCTATACTGAAAAGGAAAGGTTACGGGAAGCTAAGGCCAACATTGAGAGGGAGATGATGGAGGAGCGAAGGGAAACAAATGATGTTGCAAGTACTTCGCTGCGTACAGAGTCCGAGCAGAATATTCTGAGACAAGTGTTGCAATTAGAAGTACCAATAAAGATCAAATACCTTCTGGACACTATGCGTCGACTGAGAGGAGCTATCATGGGCACCACAAATGTGCCTACTCGTACGGCGACAACCCACATGGAGATTCCAACAAGCCCTTTAGTGGACCCAATGTTGTTAGCAGTAAACAGTGGAAGGCATATCGTGGTGGTGGAGATGGGTACATTGGGGACAATCCTCACTGACACCATTGTGGATGGAGGATTTGGGGTGAATGTACTACCAGAGGAGACCTGGAAGAAATTAGGGAAGCCTACGTTGTGGCCACTGACATTCAATCTGGTGGGTGTCGACCAACACGACATCAAGCCAATCAGGACCTTGATGGCACAAAAGCTAACTATCGGTACACAACCCTTCATTCTAGATTTTGTTGTAATCCCCTTGAAGAAGAAAGGCTACAATGCGATCCTCGGGAAAGGGTGGCCCATCACTGCCAAAGTAAACCACAATTGGAAGCGTGCTTCCAAATACACTATCCATAGAGAGTGGAGGGCGAAAATTTGTCATTGAGTTGAAAACGTAGATGGTGAGTGAGGAGTTGGCATCCTCCTTAGAATTAGAGTCAGAGGGAGAGCCTATGGGAATGGAAGAAGGTAGACGGCGGATGGAGCCCGGCGAGGAGGGCGTTCTAGAACTCGAAGGTTGTTTAGAAGATGAAGTGAGCTCTATGAACGAGCTTTTCCACTGGCAGATGGAAGATTACGAGCTCTTCCGTTTGACATGCAACATGTTACAGATAGAAGAAGAGGTGGGGGAGAAGGACATGTTTCCACTTGAGTACAAAGAATATAAAGAAGTGGTGGCCCGAGTGAATGAGACTTTGACCCACCAATTTGACAAAGATAACCTTATATGGTATGAGGACCTTAAACTGAAGGAGACAAACTTGGGGGACGAAGCAATCCCGAAGAATATACTAGTGGGTGACAACTGGAACCTAGTGCTGAAGGCAGCGACCTTCAAATTTTTTATGGATTATAAGGATGTGTTCATGTGGACGTACAAGGACCTAAAACGTGTTCCCCTAGAGTTGTGCGTTCACAGGATTCCACTAGTACAAGGAGCATAGTCAGTATGGAAAAGGCCGCATTGCATGAACAAAAAATATGCGATGAGGGTGAATGAGGAGATAGAGTGGATGCTCGAAGCAGACATTATATTCCGAGTGCAGATCAATGAGTGGGTCTCTCCTATTGTGATATTATTGAAGGAGGTGAATCAAATTCACATTCGTGTAGACTTTCGGTGTTTGAATGTGGTCACCATCAAGGACCCATTCCCGATACCCTTCATAGATAGTATCTTGGAAGAGGTGGCAGGACATGAAATGTATTCCTTTATGGATGGCTTTTTAGGATACAATCAGATCTGATCGCGGAAGAAGACAAGTTGAAAACCACATTTGTGGTGGAGGATGGCATATATGCCTACAATTGAAGGCCATTTTGGTTGTGTAACACCCTGATGACATTCCAGAGGATAATCCTGCATATCTTCGACAAAATGTCCGTCAGGAACTTCATGGCACTTCTAGACGATTGGTCCATCTACAATGGACAAGACACACATTTGGTGGCCTTGAGGAAAGGCATGGAACAGGGTAGGAGAGCCCAGTTGGCATTGAATCCCAAGAAATGCAGGTTTATGGTGCCCCAGGGGAAGCTTCTCGACCACATTGTGTGCAAGGTCGTCTTGAAAATAGATTCAGATAAGGTGAGGGTAATCATTGAAATGGAACCCTTGATAGATGTAATTGGAGTCGTCTCATCTGGGTCACATTGGGTATAACTGGAACTTCATCAAAAACTTCGCACAAATATCGCACCCTTTGGACAAGTTGACACGAAAGGGCGAGCCTATGCATGGGAGACCGCACAAGGAGAGTCTTTTGAGGAACTCAAAACAAGGCTAGTGGCTGCGTCTATTTTTATCCAAATTGGGATAAAGAATTTCATGTCCATCTGAACGCCTCCAATTATGTTATCGGTGCCATGCTGGCACAGGTGGGGGAGCATGGGCTAGTTCATCCCATCTACTTTGTGAGTAGATTGCTATCAAAAGCGGAGAAAAACTATAGTACAATCGAGAGGGAAGCTCTTGGGATGGTCTATGCTGTGTAGAAATTTCGTCACAATCTACTGGCAACCCTGTTCACATTTTGTGTGGACCACTAGGCGTGAATGTACCTAGTGAATAAACCTATTATTCAAGGGAGGGTTAGCTGGTGGCTTGTTCTCCTTCAGGAATTCACTTTCACAATCATTGTACAACTAGGAAGAAGCCATGTAATCACTAACCAGCTATATGACCAGCATTGGACATCGTACTATAATGAAAACAGAGAGACCAAGGCATAGAGAGGAACACTGTACGACAATCAGAAACCACGAACAGAACATAAAAACAATTCCAGGAATCATACGACAAACAAGGGCAAAAATACAACACATTATATGAGATCGTATGGAACAAACTAAGGGGCCCTACCGTAAATGATGAGAGATTGAGGGGTTGTAGCCACCGAATGGTGTACCCCAACAGAAACAACTCAACATTATACCAATTAGTTTTGTATGAAAGGAGTTGATGGAGTTTGGGAAATAGAAACAAGATTGGGGAAAACGGTTACAATAGTTATCCCCTAGCGCAATAGTTGCACTGTCTACAATGGACAAAGGCAAGATCGGTTGGACATTGCCATCAGGAGTAAATGTTGTAGGCAAGATGGATTCAGGAAAGGCTTCTAAGGGAAAGAAAACACGACCCTTGATTCAAACTCAGAAAGGTGGCCATGAAAAGGTGACAACAAATGCTATTACATTTGAAGGTTTGAACGACATTGAATGCCGATCATGGTGGCAGGAGACTACAGATGACCACCCCATTAAACAAATCTCTCTGGAAGGAAGGCGTACACTGGGCTATTCAAATGCCAGTGTTTCCAATCCGAGATTTCGAGATACCATTGAGATCCATGATCGAAAACTATGATTGATAGAGCCAGAAATCCATCTTCAAGTACCAACGGTGCTCAATCACCGTTTCTTTCGCAGCCCTTGCATTCACTCACGTGTTCGACATACTGGGACAAGGGTGGACGGTTGATAAATCAGCAATGAAGATGAGTGCCGAAAAAAAATAGAAACTCTTATAGTTGGTCTGCTGAGGGTATTTGACACTAGCGAAGTGGGAGATTGTGGCATAGGCAAGCAAGGGGCATGGTCTCAAGAAGTCATTTATTGCACCTGGGGAATGGCGTTGTTTGTTGGATGTTATGAAGAGGAGGTTGACGAGAGCCAGCAAAGCCTCAGATACTACGGTAACAATGCTTGCTTTGATAAATGGGTTACAAAATGGTATAGTGTATGACTGGGCATCCTTACTTTTGTAGAGGATTCATGAGTTTTTGACACTGCAATACAAAACCTTCAATATGCCGCATCAGGTGATTGGGCTTTTCTTGGATGCTGTATGGATGTAGATACCTCCGAATTAGTATGGTCACTTACAACCACGCAGTCATTTGGAGCCTTCTCAACCACCTATATTTTATTGGACACACCTGGATACTTATATAGTCGGTGATGATGTTCAGTCTAGCAGGAAGCGTAGGTGCTAGGTAGTTGTGTTCGAGACAGAGTCGAAGTCAGATGAGGAGGGTGACACTGGCAGAGAGGAGTCGGTGGATACCTCTTCGAGGGCTAGCGGAGGAAGTCTCTGTATGGTGAGTCGAGTTGAGACCAATGGCCGTGAGGAGGGAGCAGAGAGTACTACAGGTGTGGCACCATCGGGTAGTACCTCACCATCATGTGGTGTCACCCCTTCGGTTGATGCACCATTGGGTATCCCCTGCACCATCGGGTGGTGTCACATCCTCAGGTGAACTTGCGCCAGCAGGGATGAGAGTTGTGTTTGCTCCAACTTTATTACATGTTGGCAGTCAGTTGGTTCCCCCTACCACTTAAGGTGTGAGTGTTGGAGCCATTCCTATGCCAGGATTTGGTCAGTTGCGGACCCCACTCACTTTGACACCTCTTAGTATGAGTATCGCCATAGAGCCAGAGGTTGAGGCAAATGTGGGAGTAGAGCCAGAGGTTGTAGAGTAAGAGGTTGTAGTTATGGAGCAGCCAGTAGGTTCGGTGGAGAAGCCGAGGGATGCAGGTGTAAAGATGCCAAGGGATGCAAGACCTGAGTTGGAGGTCCCTGTGGTGACCATGGACGCTTGGCTAACTCACTATCAACGGATCCTCATGGAACCCATTGGACCTACACCCCTTTTACTGTAGCAGTAGGCGCCGATGCCACATGAGATTGTTGATTTAGAGGGGGGGAGTTCCCATTTGCGGGAGTTGGAGTTGGCCCCTCAGCCCAACATGGGTGTATAGGTAGAGGAGTCTCAGGCCAGGGCTCCAACATATATTTAGCATGGGGTATCTGATACGCACGATGACTCGGGTGATTTCCAACGGTTTTTGGCTGAGGTGGAGGCTAGTGCATGAAGGATAGTGGATTCAGTATGGGAACGGGCCCACAGGGTGGTAGATGAGGCCCTCGAGCATTTGCTACAGGAGGCTGTGCTGAGGAGTTTGCACGATGTTTTGATTCTTGGGGATGTCCTGCTACGAAGACCTCTGCCATGTTGGAGGAATGGTGGCTTCAAGAGCCTGTGGGGGAGAATAGGATCCGCTCCTTGCTTAGGAGGGTTGAGCAGGCATTTTGAGATGGATATTATGAGTTGAGGAGGGCCCAACATTTAGCATCAAGGGTTGAGGTCGAACGGGCGACATCTATTGCAGCGCGAGAGGAGTTAGCCTTTCGGCTTCAGATGATTGAGGATGAGTTAGTGCAACAAAGGACTCAGATGACATCCTTGGAAGAACAGATGGCTCATGAGAAGGCTGAGAGGATAGTAGTAGAGACTCACCTAATGGAGTAGTTGGACAAGGAGAGGGCTGAGTGGGTAGCAGTGTTGTGTCGCCTCATGGCAGCATTGGTGGAGATGGGTAGGAAACATAAGGAGGTTATGGAGGCGACGTTTATGGTGAAGGCCGCTTGAGAGCGATAGATGTTATCGAAGAGGGATCTGCGGCGATGTTTATGGCGAAGGCCGCTTGAGAGCGATAGATGTTATTGAAGAGGGATCTGCGGCGACAGATTGAGTAGGTTCACTAGTTGAGAGAGCAGCTGGCGGCATCGACACCACCTTCTGCACCTTTTTCATCAGGGATGCTCTCTAGGCCCCCAACTCCTTGATTTATTTTTTGTATAGTTGTATTCCCCATTTTGTTGTGTGTCGTCCGGAGACGACTTTCTTTTTTTTTTTGGGGGGGGGGATGATGTTGTCTGGTTAATTAGTAATTGCTAGTTTTGTTGAAGAGTTGTTGTCGAGGGGTCGACAGTTGGCCGACGATTGGCATCTTGACACCTTTATATATATGCATTGTACTTACCTTCGGGGGATGTTATGTTATGTGATGGTGTGGTCATAATACTTTTGTTGGAATACTCTGAAGATACATTTTAATAATTCTATGATCAATGAATATACATTTGAGTTCTCTCAATACATTCTGCATATGCTTACAGTTATATTTCACTCGCATTCTGTTATGTTTTGTACTTAGACCCTACAGATTAAACAGTCAATCCGAAACCATGAAATCCTTTGAAATTTTTAGTTGCAAGAGGCATGTCGGGTACGGGTGAGGTTCTTGAACCACGTTGGGTTTCGACATGATTTGTGAACCACGTTAAAACCAAATAAAAATTTTCAAAACTATTCTGTAAGATGCTTGTCAAGCCCGATGATGGTCAAATGAACTAAATTTAATGCCGACGATGATTTTGAAACCACTGCAAAATATTGATAGCCTAGATTTTGATTCTCCTTTGTCCAGTATTGTGTAGGCATTGACAGAGCACTAATGTTTAAAAGTTTCTATAAAAATAGGTTACTCCATAGAATTTTTCATTGTTGCTCTAAGGACGACATCTATTCTACTTTGAGAGAGCCAGTAATACAAATTTATCATGATGGCCATACAAAACAAAATTGTAATGGATAGTAGGATTCTCCTAGGATCCACAGTGAAACGCCACCATTGTGAATGCCCTTCAATTAATTCATCAGTTGCTGATTCATCTCGGTCTTCTTTACGTGGAGTTGTTATGGGAAAGCTAGACAACGCAAGAGACCAAAAAGGTAGCAAAATCCTCAAGAACTTGGTATGAGCCTTTTCTTGTTGTTGCCCCTCGACCAGCTGTATTCAGAGACATTGTGAATTGGGGATCATGAGTAAATGCATGTTGTACACTGATTTTTTCCCTTTAGCACTGGCATTTCCTTGGGATGAAGTTATAATCATATTAACAAGTGGACCAGATGCAAAGGCTGGTGGGGTAGTCCAGGGTTCATATGGTTTACCAGCACTTAGATCATTTCCTAAGAGATTCTTTGCGTGTATTACTATAGTATGCACCAAATGTAAAAATGGTAAATCACATCAGCATAGCGCCTCCGAAAACAATCGAATCATCTGGCCATGCATGTGAAATCTGAGCTTTTAATTTGCCTCCAGAAATACTTGTCAGTGAGTGGCAATGTTGTAACCAAATTCTTTTCAACAAATCCTCAGAAGATATTAGGATGCATATGCAGGGATTAATCCACTCATGTGAGTTCTTATCCATGGGATAGTGGCAGAACCTAAAGGTTTAAATTTGACTGAATTTCATATAGGGGCAACCAATGATGTTGTAGGCAGAGTTTTTAGGTGTCTTTGCCACCAAAAGCACCTAATTTAACTTACAACCACCCTTCATTGTCCTGGTGTACTTTACTAATCTTTCTGTCATATTTTGTCATGATCCAGGTGGAACTTTTGTTGGGTTCTGCCACTCTTAAGTGCACCTTTTTTGACTGATTTAGCCCTTCAAGTGCAGGTTCTGTTTTATAGCATTCCCACCCTCTTTTAGCACATTCACAAAGGATTTTGACATGCTAATTATGTGCTCTGTTTCACACTTACAGGTTATGATATAAAGTCTGATTTGACTTAGAGATGGAATTCACTAATGAATTTTCCTAGTTTTAGGTGGAACTTTCATATGGCCTTGCCACCATAAGAGGATGGCAAGTTTAGGTTTGTTTTTCCCCTTAAATGTTTGAGCACTGATCATTAACTTTTTGTCCATGTTTTGAACTATTAAGGCACAATTTCTTAATTCCCTTGCCATATTAGGTGCCTTTTACATGTGTGCCACTTTAATTGTGTGCTAACCCAAGACTTTTCATTGAAACGTAACCATGCTAATGATGCTTTGGTGTGATTTTCTTAGGTTTTTGCCCTCGTTTTAGGTACAATTTTGTGATGCGATTGCCCCCTTCCATTCTTTTATGGAGAGATTACATAACACTAAGTGACATTCTCTTGGTTTTTGGCATGGATTTTGCTTCTCTTCCCTGTTTCATGTCCTAAGTGCACTTTTTCAAGCTGTTTTCCATTTTCCCTTGAAGACTGAAGGACCTTTCTTTGAAAGATGACTAAAAAGCTTTCAGACCTCTGCCCTGCTGGCTGTTCTTTTTTCTTGGATTTGTCTTTGAATATCATCATTGCTTATTCCATAGTTCACAGGGTTGGACTCATAGTACTTGGCAAGCCAAAATTTTCCAACTTGCAAAGTATCCGGCAACTTAAAAAACACTTAAAATTTTTACTTTTTTTTGAAAATAACCTAAGTTGGCATTACAAGTATGAGCACGGTTAAAAATACAAGAACTAGGTACGTGGGTACGGGGATCTTTTTTTGCCCTTGGGTACATGTGTGTGTATACACAATTATTTTTTAAAAGAAATATACAGAATTGTAATACTAAATACATTGGATAGTATGATACTTCATCATTGATCAATGCCAAATGCCAAAATGGTAGTGATAAAGATAAATGCTAAAGCGCCAAACAATTGATAGTTAAATATTTAATATTTATCTTTATCAATTGACATTTAATAATGATAATTTTAGTTGCCTAAGCTCTTGATTCTGGTCTCCACTCCTAGACCCCCTCATAGTAATCAAATTTTTTATACAACAAGAGATTCCACCAACTTGTAGGGGTTTAGGAGTGGAGGCCCTAATGGGCTTGAAGAGCAGCAATGATATGCATGAAAATTAGGGACTAAAGAACCTCAAACCAAATCAAAGCTATGTTGAATGGATCTAAACGGGAGGTAATCTTATAGGATATTCAAAAATATATCTATATGCATCAATGCTAACCCAAATACTTGTAGAAGGCAAATTCCCTGTGTTGTCTTCTAGTGGTCATGGAAAGCATAGAGTGATAATTAGTAGTTGATTTTCACTGATTTTAGTGCTTCCTTTCTTGGTGAAGAAGAGAAGAAGCGAGTCTGTATACTTTCTCTTAAATTGTGTGTAATAGCTCAAATGAATTTTAATTCTTATTAGCATATACTTTAGATGTTACAAGGAATGTCCCACAAAATTGATAATCCAAACAATATAAATTTTCAGACGTTACAGATTGCAGGATCACAGGTGAATAGAGTATGTAATGTCTAGTCTAAAAGTGATAATCTAAACAATGTGCATATGCCAGATGTTTTAGTTTGCAATAAACAGGGAAAAAAGAGTAGTTCACACAAAGGAAACACATAGTGATATAACAAAAGTAATAGTTGTTTACAAAAACAACATTATTACAAGAGTAGAAAGAGAAAATAGAGGGTGAAGGGAGCATAATGATCTTTGTATTGGGCAAAATGATGCTTTTAGGGGCATTTTACGGTTTTTGGATGCAAAACGAAGTAAAAAAACATATTTTTTGTTACTTTTGGCTTTGGGTATGCCTGGGTACGATTGGGTATGCACTTGGGTGTACCTAGAGTCCCGAGTACATACCTAGGGCGTACCTAGGCATTTACCCGGACAAACTTGTACCCAAGCATACCTATTATGGGTGCAACTTGTACCCAAGCATACCTATTATGGGTGCGGGATGCCTTAAGGGCATACCCAGTAACTAAGAAAATAACATAATTACAAAAACGTGTGGGATGCCTTAAGGCGTACCCGGTAACTAAGAAAATAACATAATTAAAAAAGCATAAATTTTATGCAAAATACAAATACAAAATCTATCAAATGAGTTTGGTGAGGGTTTGGGGCAGCACCTCTAACAAGGCCAAGGGGTAATGCCTCCAATAGATTCATTGTTGTGGTACAGAGACGGGTTTAGGGGCAGAGTCCCTGCTACCAACCAAATATGAGGACCTTCGAAATCACGAAAGTATTCATGAAGTACAACATTTTCATAATTTTCTAAAAGGCAAAAAGTAATGCTTATAAAGCCAAAAAGCAATGTTTAACGTGCATTTTTTCTGAAACTTGACATGTTGCTGGCACAATGAGTCAAGTGGAAAATTTTACTGAGTTTTTGGCACATCTCGGCGAGTACTCACCAAAAACATGGTGAGTTTTTCTAAATGCTCTGCAAAAAAAATTGATGGATAAACCTTGTGAGTGCTTGTGGTGAAAAAAGTTTGTGAGTAATGGCGAATCGCTGAGTTTGCAAATTAAGGTTTATTCCTTACTTGGTCTCGAGGGCACATGTTTCCCCTGCAAAATCATTAGTGGAAAAGAATACGAAAGAGCAAAATTTTGCAGACTGACTGAAAGGATCATGAATTTGAATGGATCCGTAGAAATATTTGACAACAAACTGACAATAAGGGGCACAAACATGGAGTTGTATAGGGGTACCAACACAATTTTCATGTGACATTTGGCTAGAGAGGGAATGTGAAACTTTTAAAACAAACTGTTTTGATGCTGACAATCTTTTGAATGCTTGATTTACAAATCCGTTAATGTACTTGGGGCATGAAAGTTTCTGAATCTTGAGTGTAAAAATGAAGGTAAATGCAAAAACTGAAGTACTAAAAGGGAAAAAAGAGTGCATTTAAATAACTCTGCAAAATCTCCAAGCTATAAAATAGCTCATGATTTTTCCAGCCTTTGATCTTGTTTTGGAAAAACCTTGTATTGTAGACATAAGCTTTTGGTTTGCATTGTGTATGAGTTTTCGCTCAACGTTTTGAAACACACTCAATGTTCCATCATTAGAAAGAGGAAAAAGAGAGATAGGATTGTAGAAGTAGCTTAAAGAGGTTGAAACAAAAATAAATAAAAAAGCGAACACAAAAACATAACAACATAATAAACAAAATGGCAATAAAAAAGAAAAAAATAATAAAAGAAGAAGAAACAAGGAAGTAAAACAAAGAAGAAAACAAAACAAGAGAGCAAAGGAGTAAACAAAAAGAAAAAATGAAGAGAACTGAAAACTAAAAGATGAATTAAAACAAAAAATGATAGACAAAATGAAAGAATTTGAATAGAAATGCATAGAGAAAAAGATGGAAACAAAAAGTAAACACAGATAAAGCATGAAAGTAAATGAACAAACACAAATAAAAGATAAATCAAATAAATAAATACATAAAATTAGAGGAAAGCGTACAAAAATTATGAAAGAGAAAACACCAGAAAACAAAAAATAAACAAAATTTAAAAACAAAAATGTGCAAAAAAAGAAAGTAAATAAAATTAATTTAAAAAGAAAAGAACAAATAAACAAAACAATAAACAAAAGAAAAAACAAAATTTGGATAAACAAGAGTTAAAAAAGGAGAAAAAATTTATATATATATATATATAGAGAGAGAGAGAGAGAGAGAGCCAACAAAGAAAAGAAAAAGAAGAACGAAAAGAAGATTTTAACTTTTTTGGTGATCTTAGAAATGGGGTTGATGGGGATAGATTTATAGTTGCCAATATTAGAAAGGTGGTCAAATATTTTGGCAACATGTTGGCTAAATATTTTGCAAGTCACTATGACTACAACTTGTAAAATGTGTGTTTTAGGCTGCAGTATGTGAGATTGCTCTCTCCTCTCAGCAATAGGGGAGGCTCCCTTCTTACCGCAGGTGGCTTCAAGTAGAACTGAATTGTAACACATACCGTTCACCTTGCAACGGTAATACCGGTGACTCGATAATTGACTTAAGAACAATCAAACGAGGCAGCAGTTGATTTATCTAAAGACGAAGTGATACAATAAGCTCAAAGTCTCTTGTCCTCACCTCGAATGAGTACTCTAATCTATTGTCCAATACTGAAGCTCAAAGTCTTTAGTCCTTGAGGTATATCAGCCACTAGTTTCTATAGTAACCCCGATTTCCTGAAGCACAAAGTCTTCAAAAAACTTGGATTAAAACGCTCAAATGATATATGCAAGATAACTATTAATTTGAGAAAGGATTAACCAAT